>JAVQJF010089822.1:0-24302 GCA_036023855.1 Gadopsis marmoratus
CCCCCCCCCCCCCCCGGAAAGGGCCCGCTGGGCGGCAGTTTGAGGCTCCTGCTTTACAGTTTACTGACCTGCTACACTTACTTGCTGGAACAATTCCACCCAACACGCATTTTATTTTATAGTATCAAGAAAATCCTTATACTTTACCTGTCCCACTTTCTGTGGAATAAAGGCCCTGCTAAGATTTATTCCAGCAGCTGTAACCCAAAGGAAACTTAAACTAATGACTTGTTGAATAATGTGTTTAAGAACCAACCATATTCCTACCTGAAACGGACCTCTACACTAGACAGAACATTTAGCACTGACCTTAGTACTTAACCTGCAATGCTTTATTAAATAAGAAAAAGATGCTTCATCCTAAAATAGGAAAGGTCATAAAAATGTCATAGAAAGTATTCCATTTTATTTTATGTTTTCAAACTAATTATGAGTAAACTGTTTGTGTTCCTTCAAAATCACTGCTTCTTTACATGTTCTGCAAGATTATAATTCTTATATTTCCAAGCAGCAAGTGAGTTTTTTGGATTAGAGGGTTCTATCTGCATATGACCTGTTCCAAAAACACCCATTTATAAATTTGATGGAATTTTGATATTGTACATTTAGAATACATTTAGGGTGTCTGTCATTTTCTTTCATCAAAAACTTTGACGCTCAATATCTCAAAACTGCTAAGAGCGTAAATAGAACCTTATTATTCTACAGTGGAGAGTTCATAAATGAATATGAGGAAATCTACACTGATAATACAAACATGATCAGCACAAAACTAATGGGCCTCCATTACATTTATCTGAAAGTGAAATGCTGCACTACAAAAGAACTTCAACTAGTCCCAGCAGCACTGAATAATTGAGTTTACTCGTGTGATCATTTATCTGATACACCGGATTCACAAAGGACCAGCATTTGCCTTAAGCTGGTATATGATTCAGTACTGAAGAGGATTGACGTTGCTGTTTGCCAAGTTTATTGAGAACACTGATATTCAAATCAGCATTATGAGAACAATACTTTAGATGTATTGAAGAACCAATTGAGTTTAGTGTTTATTGCTGAGTCGGGTTTGCTGATGGAAAACAATCTCTTTCCTTTAACTGTCAATCCATGTTTAGTCTACTAACTAATTTAGAATTTGTGTTGTGCGGTTTTATCTTGCATCATTAGAGTATAACTTATTCCTAAGTAAAGCTGGTATTGTCCCTGTTCTGACACCTCAGGTGGCACTGAAGTTCCAGTTCAGATTTTCCCTTTAAGTAGCTATTGAAGCAACTCCCATGAAATCCAAATAATTCACAGAATTTGTCGAGCACAAAAGGAATGAATCAGAGCAAATGCAAGGAAAGGAAAATGGCAATGAAAGATTGTGAGGAGAAAAAAAAGAGAGAATCCATTTGCAGTAACGTGCAGAGTCAAAGCTATAAACAAAAGCCCGTAATGAGATATGTGCTTTGAGCTTTTCACTGTTTCTTCCGGAGGTTTGTCTTGTTGGAATTGCATGAGTACAGGAAGCACTGATTGCTCTGAGACAAAAACAAATGCATCCTTTTATAGCTTGGACATTAATTTGTATCAGTGCATTCCCTCTGCAATGCTCTGGGGGTGAAAGCACGATATGTATTCTCTAGGCTTTTATGGCGATATGTTGTATCCAATTTCTGTGGGCCACTGAAAGCAATCTGTGCATGTGTTTTGAGCGGGTAGAGGGCTACGAGGAGCTTATATTGAACATATATTTCAGTTTGCCCACCGGAAATCAAGTTGAGACTATGTGGATTCCTTCATAAATCTACAAATTGAAGCTTCCCGCATGACAGAAAGAGTGTAAATGCATGCACGAACAAACACGCTGCATCATATCACAACAAAAAATATGCCTTACTGAGTCCCTGTGCATTTACTTCCTTAATTACAGAAGATACAGTGATTGACTTCACCAAAATACTGACCACATAACAGATGATTTAGTATATATCAGTGACTAAGCCTGAGATTTGTTCACATTAGTTCTCTGAAAATGTGTTTTTACAGTGCAGGGACTGTGCTCAGGTGGCCTGTGCACACTGCAAACTGATCCCTGGGAGATTTATCTCAGTGATTTTGTCCTGTTTAAGATACAATACAACTAATGCGACTAATAGGAAGAATGCAGTCCTCTACAAAAGACTTCATACATTTGGAGAACATTCTGGGATAATCAGGGGCAAATAGAAGAAGGAAGCTTTTCTATTTCAGATACAAGTCACGCAGTTTGAGCATCTGTGGCTGTTATCTGCACAAGTCAGTCAGTGGTCCCCGCTCAAATGGAAATGCACATGTACAATATATTTGGAGTCACAAAGCATCAATCATTCAGAGCGTTGTCTTCGGGTTGTTGTTTTACAGTACATGCTACATCATAGTACAGGGACAAAACTGTCTTATATAAACAGCACAATCATTCTGCAATACTTCTTTAACGCAATTGCAGACACAAAGGGAAAAAACAACTAAATGCATATTTAGACAAATAATCCTCATTCTTAATCCCAAAATGATCTGTCTCTGTGAATGCTTATTGTGAAAGAGCGTGTGAGCCCCTATTGGCCCAGACATAGATGAATAGCACAGCAGTCTGGAGCTCCATTATGAGGCATCTGCACAGTAATCCCAACCACCTTCTCATGATAAAGATGAGCCTTGTCACAGCACATCATGCCAAATGAGCCTTCGCTGTCACGTCTCACCCAAAGAAAAGCAATTGCGCTGCTATTGTGTGTGAAAGAGATGTGGTAGAGCAAGCACAGTGCAGTAAATATACTTCCACTACATGAAACAAATGTGTTTATGTGGAACATTTATTAGATATAAAACACCTGCATTACGGGATCATAGAGCAGTCTCTAGCTTGCTGTTGTGTATAATTAAATACAAGTGCTTTCAGTCTGTTGTATTTTGTGACTGGAGTTAAACCTCAAAGGAGTATATTGTTGATATATTGATTTATTGATTGTAATGCATGATATTGAAGGTCAGCAGGTTAGCTAAAAGTTTAAAATACGGCTAAGTAGCTAACCAAGCTTACGCATTACATTACATTTCTGGCTAGGTTACATATTTTCAGTTAGCCTACACTACTTTTTTGTTTACCTCTTGCCCCTTTCACTGGGATGAGATCTTCTGATGCAGAGGATTTGTCATTTAATGCTTTGGACAAATGTGTTTCTATAACTCTGCATGTGTTGGTGTGTTGTCCATTTGTCTGTTGAGGTGTCTGCAGTATGTTTCTCTAGAGTGACCAAAACCTGGTAAAGTTTATCATTGGACATGTACATATAGCTCCAATATCAGTGTGAAAAACTCATTCTAAGAGTTTGTTCCACAGGAACTCACACCGATGGTGTAGCTATATCTTGGTAGAGGGCTACACTGTGGCTTCCAACCCTATGTGCACACGAACCCATGTAGGTACTCTCCTACAAACCCACCACCAATACACAAAATCCATTCCTCCACCCCTTTAATCCAAGTAAAAAAATGGCACACACAAAAACACAACTGATGGACAGTCGTGCTTGACAAAAGAACTAAAATCTTGAAATCTCAGCACCTGTAAAGGTAATAGTGGTCTGGATGGTTTTGTTCAAAATCAAGTTTATTTTAGTAAGTTTACACATTTACACAGCTACTGTTTTAGAGCAGTACTTACGTTGGCTGAAGTCAGGGAACAAACGTCTGCTGTACGTGGTAAACACCACAACTTAAATATTGACTTAATTATGTAAACTGATATGTAATTATGGTTATGTTAATGTACATACATGTTAAATGCCACGGCCCAGAGGTGTGTGTACACTGTACACCTGCATATGTACACTCCACTACTGGTTAACACTATAGCCACAATAACCGTTGTGAAAAAACCTTGTTCACTGTTCTCGCTTATACACTCAATTTATTTACAAAATTTCAGTGCTCAGACATTCATTAAAATTCATATAGACAAAGTAGCACCAGTACCATATTTACATAAACATAACCCCGGAAAAAACACCAATCAGAGAGTGCCGGCAGCATCTCACCCACAGTATGTTCACAGTGTAGCCAATGGGATTTTTCCAATGGATTCTGGATTATTGCAGAAAACAATCTGACAACAAATGTTTATCATACGTTTTGGTCAGCAAGATAATTTTCACAAATGAACACCACTTTGATGATTTGTAAAGCGTGAATGCCATACCAGAAGTAAGAAGCTAATATTAGGCTATAAAGGGACTACACCACGGTCACATGACTCCGTCACCACCGCTAAGCTTCCAACTTGTATTTTGGCTGTGCGACCTTGCCCCTCTTCTACAGAAGCCTTTGGGTATAAACACAACGAGGCCGTGAAGGCGGACGAGTGAGTAGATGACTTTCTGTGTGTGGTGTGATGCCGTTTAATGTCCCCTGCAACCTCTGCAGTCTCATTTAGCCTTTTTTAAAACACGTAAAAGCTTCAGAGTTCACGAGTGGGCTATTTACTTACGGACTTTATGTCATGGAACAAAGCTTGTGTTAACCACAGAGCTTATTTCAGGCATCTAACCAAATATCCATCCAAGAAACCCATTGACTTTGAGACGAGGGAACTGGAAGTGCAGCAATGCAAACTCATTTGCAGGTTTTAGGACGTATTCCTGCAGAACTTTATTGATATGTGGAGAAAGTGACAGCGATATATATTTGGAGGAAGAAGTCTTCCTGTCAAATAAAGAATTCTACATAATTTACCAAATTAAAGGGTTAAACTCTATCAATTTTACACATAAAGGTTGTCAGATTAGTTAGTTATTAGTTATGGGCTGTACTACTCAGATTGTTTAATGTCTTCTCTGGCTCGTTGTCAAATCTGAGAAAATTCAATTCAATTCAATTTTATTTATATAGCGCTATATCATAACAGAGTTATCTCATAGCACTTGTTAATATAGAGCAGGTCTAGACCAACTCTATATGTACAGACCCTGAAAATAACCGTGAGGACGTCACAGTGATGTCATCAGGTCAGGCTATCCATCCATCCATCCATCCATCCATCCATCCATCCTGCCTCCCTGCCTGCCTGTCTGTCTCCACAAAATTGAAATGAAACACAATGTCATGATAGTCAAACTCATCACTGCCCTTATAAATGGCCAGCATCATGTTGACTGAGCAGTCACAGGCTGGAACAACGCTGCAAGCACCCAATTATAATAACTCATGACTAAAATGCCATTTGTGTACATGCCCTTGTACATTGCTGTGGCCTGAGAATTGAGCATGTTATAAATAATGTGCACCTAAATGCATGCCTAAGTAACAACAGTAAACATGAAACCAATTAAAATGGCTAAAATGTAATTACAGCGCAACCCTTGAACGCAGCATATCTTGATGGAGAGATCAGTACCTCAGACTCTTATGCAATGGCTTTCTCCCAATTGGCTCCATCTGTACAAAATTGTGAGTCAAGAAATAAGCAATTTGCTCCATTATTTTGAGTCACTGACACCTAAAGTCAGGTTTTAGACAGGCTGAAATGTTTTTTGACCTCCAGTGGAAATGTCTCAGTATGTTGCACATTGTCTGCATTTGTCAGGATAATTGAAAAAAAAAAAATACATCACCCAACGAGAGCCAGAACTATTAATGGAGTTGTTTTGTAGAGGATTTTCTTGTATGGTAATACCTTCCATTACAGCCTCGTTTATGCTAATAGAGGTAGGCATAGCCATGTTGATCACCAGTAAGATTAAATTGTTGGGTCGTGACAGTTATTATGACTTCATCTCCTGAGGAAAGAAGATAATTGTTTCTGCACAGATAGATTTTGTTCTTTTTGAGTATGCCTTTGGTGAATTTGCGCTGCAGCAGATAATGACATTTGGTCAAAGTCATAGAAATAAGCAACTCAGACAAACAATCAGATGGAATTATGATTATTGTTCCTCCGACTCTGAATTCATAACAACTTAAGTGGGGACTGGAGAATTGCGGCAGGCTTTCTCTACATGAATATCAAAGATTTCCTCCTATTAACACTGACAGGAAACAATGTATCTTTGCCACACTGTGGTTCATTTGAACTAGAATCATGATCTTACATAATAACAGAGAGTGGCACTGTGTACTCATTATAATTATAATTCCTCAAACATATAAGACAAGGAACACCTCGCTCCACTCAGACTGAATTTATTTCTCTGGGTGAGTTGGAGTGATTTTAACATCACCTGCTGTGGTCAGTGATTTGTAATCCCATCGCATGCACATTGGTCATTTTTCACCCCCCACACCAGTAATAATTACAGCCAGTGTAGTCCTTGTAGTGTGACATATGACTGGAAATTTCTATATTTTTCCACAGGAAGAGCTGCTTGTTCTTCCCTTTTCCGCTTTTTTGTATCAGCTCAGTGTGAAATTTGACTTTTGTGTGAAAATGTAGTAAGTCAAAAATATTTTTGCTAATCTAACAGATGCACAGATGTTAACACCAACATATGAAGATAACTGTGAACCTATACGATGAAAGAAAAAAAAATAAAGCCATCGGGAGAGCAAGACCCCATAGAAGCTCATCAAATGGGCTGTTGTAATGTCATCTAAAGGTAGGTACTAACTTGGGACCATTAAAAGTATGCAGAATTAGGTATTTCCAGGTCCTGTTTGCAATGTTCCCATGGATGCACAGACAACTATCACTGGATTACTTAGATAATGAAAAAAACAGGAAAAATATGATGATTCTCAAGAAGGTTCTGCAGTTGCAAGGAGCATTCAGTTTATTTGCAGTAGACATACTGCATTTCCTCATATAGTGACCGGGGCCTTTATTTACCTGAACTGCTGAAGGTACCAGGCCTTTATCTGAGGCAGGCTTGAATCACAGGCAGGCCTTTGTTCCTAATTCCCTCTATTTCAAATTGAAAGTGTTCTAGCGTTTCAGTCGACAGAAATCCTTACCCGTCATTTCTTAACAAGGCTTTTCTTGTGTAACATTCAGGAAACGTCTTGATGTGTTGAAACAAATTGACTTACAAAGTTCCCATACGGCGATTTTTCACTCAATGTCTGTTACAGACCATATCCTGATGGTTAAAATGCCGTCTGGAACAAGGAGTTTAATTACAGTCATATTTCATTCCCCTCCTCCTCCTCTAATGATAATCCCATCTGAACAGGTCTTTACTAGCTTGTAGGAGCATTCAATCACCTGTCAATCTTCTTCTTATTTGTTACATATATGACCAGACTGACTGCCCTGAGATAACGTTTCTATGATATAGCGCTATATAAATAAAACTTAATTGAAAATTAAACCAGTTGTTTTCACGTGATTTACGACATGTGACGACACCTGAGCCAACTCCATTTGCTGGCCATTATTTTGTTATACATACCACAAGCACTCCTTGGCTGCTTGGCTCTCCGTCAACAAGACAGGAGATGCACTGAAAGTGGATAGGTGGGGTTCTTGCTATTTTTGTCGAAAAACAGATGGTGCAACAGTGAAGAATCATCAAGTCCTCGTAACTGAACAACAAAATACACCATTTGTCTTTGCCTTCCAAAATGACACATGATATTTTCTGATCTGATGCCCATGTCAGCAGGACAGCTTCGTTTGTCAGTGGTATTTAAAAAAACATTCATATGACCGCCTCCTTATCTGCCACATACAGTTAACGTTTGCTTAGATATACTGTAAAAGCCAAACAACAACCTTACAAAATCTACAGTCCTGTTTAAAAATGTATTCCAAAGTGCACCTGAGGCTAATATGAGGCTACAGAGTTAACTAAATTGCGTTAAAATGTTTTTAGTGCGACATCCCCTCTTTGTGTTTGTATCCCTCCAGCATACTGTAGATGTCCAGCATGTCTGTGGAAACATAAAGAGGGATTTTGTACAGATGTTTGGAAGATATTCACTAGATTTGTGTAACTCAAGACTGCTGATGCCTCATATTAGCTTCAAATAAACTTTGGGATACATCTCTTATGGTCAGTATGAAGGGGAGGAAAGATTGCAACAGAAAATGCACATTTGTTTTCTCGTGAGGAGATGTGTCAAATGGTGTATGAATCCCGAACACTGAACGCTTTGCAATAAATCTCTACAGAATCAAGGATATTATTAGTCCAATAATAGTCAACGTTTTATGAATTTAATTGTGGTAATTTTATTTTATGCATTATGTCTGTTCCAAGACATCCTCATACCTAAATGACAGAAGAGGTAGTATGCCAATGACTCCTAAAACCACATATATGGCTGTTGGAGAGTACCAACTGTGATGGAAAATCACTCAGTTGATGTGGCCGTGCTGAAGAAAAGTCAGACACCCAGGTGATTTCAATGCAGAAGTATTTAGTGAAGCTAGCCAAGGAGAAAATGGATCTACATTGACAATGTAAGCCAACCAATTCTCTGACCCGTTATCTCCCCAGCAAGGCGTATTTGTACTGTCTATGATTCATCCCCATAAGGAGGCCTTCCTCCCAGATATGACCGATTAGCCTGCTGCTAGCCACCAGCTCAAATAATCTTAGAGCTGCTCAGTCTTACTTCACGACCTCGCTATTGTGTTTCCACAATAAATCTATCTGACCTCGCAGAATGCTCTTGCTGACTAGATAGAGAGGCGTCAGACCATCAACCTCTCTCTTGTCTAACTTTGTACTAATATCCACACTTCAGAAAATCCTTGATACCAACAACAGCCGTGTGACTTTGGTGATCAAAATAAATATGTGGTTAACGTAAAGCAGTTGCAGTTTAGTTAGGTTTAGGCACCAAAATTACTCGGTTAGGTTTAGGAAAAGATCATGGTTTGGGTTAAAATAAGTACGTTAGTTATGCAAGTTAAGTAAAAACATGTGACTTAACTTACAAATGAAACTTAACTTACATACGTAAGTTAAAATAAATCAAGTGGACTTTTGGTTTCACGCAGAACATGAACAGCGGTCTCCTGTGTTCGACTCAACCATCCACCCCGACCTCCAGTTCAACTTTCTCGTTCTTCACATTACCTCACATGCCTTCCTCCTTTGCTCCCGTCATAATTACTATGGCCACTAGAAGTCACCACTGCTCTCCAATATCAAAATAAAAGCAAAAAATGCCTGAAAAATACATTAAACAATGATGTGCATTGCATTCTTGCATTTCTGTCTTTGCCTACATCTCCACTGGAAAAATGTAAAATGAGCGGAAGAGACACAAGTAAGGCAGATGAGGGGTCATGTTAGCAAAATGGAAAGCACAGTTTTCCATTTCTTTGTCTTGGTATTTATAGTGTAAGATGGGGTGGGGCTGGTTGAAGGCAGCTGAGACCAATAGAATCTGGAGTATGTTACACGCAATACTAAGCATTGCGTTGGACAATGTCTCAGATATAATTAGGCATAGGATCACCTTAATCAATGGCATGATACCACTACAGGGGATCTTTTCTCCCACTGACTAACAAAGTGTTCGGTCAGGAGGAGATTTGTGCAGCCTAAGACCCCAACACTGGAAAATCATACACATTTAGAGCAAATGTTCTTACAACAGTTAATTACCTGTATTCACTTGATCCTAATTAAATCAGAGATTATCAGACTGTTATGGATAAAAGCAGCATCATTATCTACAATTACCACGTACATTGTCATAATGGGCACTGTCATGGACAACAACATCATATAATGGGCCACAGAACAGCCTGCACACAATAGCTCGCCTCAGCCTCTGCAGTACATCTCATATGCTTTGCTATACTAAATATATTTATTTAGAACGGTTCTTATTACATAAAGGGTAACTCTGGTTTTCTTGAGTTCTCTGAACAAATCCCATTAAGTGACAGAAAACCAACATTGAATTTATCCGACTAACTAGGTTTCCTCTGTGTATCAAAGCCTGAAATTATTCCTCTATTCCACGAAGATCCATTGTTGTCCATAAACTACAAAAAGACACATCAATGAGCCACACCGTTTTACCTTCATTACCATGAACATGGAACATCAGGTGATTTTGAGCCAGTTCCAAATACATCTTCCTGCTGCCGTAAATGCTCACTATAGGGCGACATATGTGTGTCAATCTGCAGCTAAAAATAGTCCCCTTCAAATGCAGTACTTTGCATCTTCAGTTGGAACCAGTCGACAAGGTCAAAAAAGTTTCATATCAATTTGGGGTTTTAAACGGGATTTGTTAATAACAAAAATACAGAATATATATCCTCTAAAACAGCACTTTCAGTTACTTGCACTTAGATTTCTCATACTTTTTTGCACTGTGCCCATGTAGCTGCTACGTAGCCTTATTATCATTAGCAGTAGTATACCACACACACACTCAAACGTCACCCTGACCGGGTCAGGTTCTGTCAGGTCTTCCAGATGGCTCGTATGACCTTCCACTAACAGGCAATTTACCAGGAACAGTACTTGTTTTCGCATTAGCTTGTATTTGGAGCCAAAAACAAAGACAGACATCAGCATATGAGTTGACAGTTAATCACATAGCCTACGAACCCCTGGCTGTGAAGTACGTGAGTGACTTTTACGATATGATGTGACTCATAACGCGAGGCATTAATGAATGCCAGCATGTGCTTTGTGTTCTGAGCATTAATGTTGAGCACTACGTGTTACTGACGACAGAACACCTACCATCACAGCAGTTGAAGGAAAATGTTTTAGTTTTAGTTAAATATTAGTTATTTGATTTTTCTTAGTTTTAGTCAGCACAAACTAAATATATTTTAGTCTAGTCTTTAGTTTGGATTAGTTCAATTTTAGTCTCATTTTTAAACTATAGCTGTTGCCATCTTTGTTGTGTACAGTTCTCATGGAACAGGCGACGTTCTCGTCTAAAAGAACTGTTCACTTGTTCTCACACACACAGTGTCCATGTCACTCTGCTCTGCAGTAGTACAACAGATGGACTCTCCTCAGCAGGACAAAGTGTTGTCATTTCCAAACTCTGGCTGTTTGAACAGAATCGCTCTGCCTCTCCGCTGTTCCTGCTCACCACATGTGAAGGACCGAGCAGGAAGGCACGAGGACACAAGGTGTAAACGGGTTTTATTTACCCGAAATGTTATTTAACACAACTGACAAAAACAAGCAGTAAATCTGGGCCCATTAAAAGAGGTCAACTAAACAAAGAAATTCTCAAACCAATGTATAACATAACTTGACCAAACTGACCAAAACAGACCTGAACAAAGAACATAGGGGAACATATAAATATATATACTGGTTGATCAGGCCAGAATAGACACACAAAACCAATTAACACTAATTAACTTAACTTATTACCAAACTCTGGCCAGTCTATACAGTGAAACAAACATTTACTAAACCCAACAAAAATAAATCAAAAATGCTAATGCAAACAATTTATAATCCCAAATGATAATTTAAAACATTTCCCCACCGTTTCCTGGAGCCATCTTCGTTTGCGCCGCGTCGACTTCCGTAGCCGAAGCACGGACTCCCCAGCACCGGTAAAACAAAAGAAAACTAAACAACTCAGTTTGACTTATTGATAAAGGAAAGCTAGATGTGTGCACTACAACTAACTAATGCAATATCAACGAATGAAAATAAACCATGAGTATGTTCTGATCTGAAGTGGTGTGGTTATTGTTTTTACCTGTAAAATATGATTAACAGAAATGTAACAAATGAACTAATGTGTCCGGGCATGGGGACACCGTCACTTGGTATGTTGTGTGGCTGCCGATGCCACAATCACACCAACAGCAGCGTGGCTTTGTTTGGCTCAACTTTATTCACGTGCCAAATGTTGAATTACACTGACAAGGACCAAAGTAGAAATAAATATTGCTAAAGCCAAACTGGGGAGTGCACAGCTTTGTTCATTTTCTGTGAAGTTATAAATATTGAATAAGTGAATGTGGCCACGTTGGGGCATACCCTCCTGAGTAAAAAAGTCCACTTTAACTTTGTTTGTCTCAGCAGGAAAACAATGTTCCCCTCATTCCACCTGAACACAAGTGACATCATTGGAAATGCCTCTATTTAGCACACCAGGACTTAGTAGGGTAGCTCAAATGAGTCAAAAGATATAGACCTAAAACCAATGTCCACTACAGAGGACATAAATGGGCTGGGTCTCAGGAGGAGAAACCTGATCACTGCGAGAAAGATCATTTTAAAAACACGTGTTTGTCACAGCTCAGCAAAACATGAAGACATCCTCTTCAGAACAAGAAATAATTCTTGTAATAATGACTCAGAGTTACATATCAAAGGCCTAAAAGCCCAAGACAAAATGTGCTTTTACTCATTTCACTCACAGGGAACAACCTCCTAGCATGGTTTTCTACAAGGCAGAGTCTTAACTAACACCTCATTAGCAGCCATGGCAAAGAGCTTTCCCCTGTGAGTTTCTGTAACACTGCTAAAGGTGTGTGGAAAATTGCCTGCTAGTGACATAAATGGCAGTATGTATATGTGGAAAGCTTCAGCTCATTCTTCTTAGATTGACCCCTATGGGTCCTTGTTCATTGTGAAGAAACTTTGGAGGACTTAGGTGAACTGAGCCAACACAACAGAGTGTAAGTATATGATGTACTGTGATGGTGATGGTCTATTTCTGTCAGATTCTGTTTGTCATTTAACACAGTGACAGTCTCAATTCCCTCTATAACGTCCAATCAGAAGTCTGTCCGTCACAACCTGAATGGAGCAAAACCACTTGATTAGACAATATTCTCTAAAATAATCTCTAACATTATAACCATGCAGACAATACCAAAATTGATCTAGCTTTGTCACCAAGTGTGACAGTTGGCTGTGTGTGGCTGTGTCTTTCTCTCTCCCTCTCCAGGTGTTCTGGGTCTTCCTGGGAGGGCGGAGCTGTCACTGCCATCTACCTGCACACCTGTCTCTCATCCCATCAGCGTTAGAGTACATCTACCCCGGACTACCAGCCACGCAGCGCCAGATCATTACTTCACGTCTTCACGTCTGCGTAGCACATCTCTCCTCCGGCTTACGGTTCTGCCTGCACACTCGCTGCGGATCTCCGTTAACAACCCCGTTCATCATCATCTGGACTCTGTTCATTTAATTTAATAAATTGTTTTCTTTCTGGCATTCTTGAGTTCGGTCCTGCACTTGGGTTCCACCACGATCATGTCACACCAAGAGATTTCAGTCCCATAGTGCATGAAACAAATCAATGCTTGGATGTGCCTGAAATTTCTCTACCTAATACAGAAAAAATAATAGCTTAATAGCGACAAATATATAACAGAGACTGCTTACTATTTCCAAAACGGCAAATTTCATATTCATGTACTCAAGTTGCAACAGAAAAACCTGGAGCAGGTTGGAATATTGTAACTGTCTTTTCTCTGGTCTCCCCAAACAAACCCTCAAGCAACTTCCACTCTTCAGAATGCTCACGAGGATGAAGAAAAGCGAACCAGCCCTGTATCCCTAGGAATCCTCTGGAGCACACCAACGTACACTGCCAATACAGAAAGTAGCAGGCCCTTCAGGTAACTAAGCAGGAAATAAGGATGTGTAGGTCAAGCTGGTGGATGAGTGTGTAGAGTGTATGACTTTCATGAAGGAGACCAGCGCTCCCATCCCATCACAACCTGCAGTAAACCAGTCAAGTTATTTTAGTTGCCTAACCTTAACTACACTTTAAACATAGTGTATTTGCAATAACCACAACCTTTCCCTAACCTAAACAATGCTGTAGCATGGGCCGATATTGTAGAATGAAAGAACTTTGAAAACTGTTGTCATCTGACATATAAAAGATTTGTTATTGAGCTAAATTCAGGTTTTGGCAGGATATAAATGTCTGGCTGATATAAATTGCCACCTTAGAATTTTAAGGTTCCGCCTGCATTCTGAGCAGTTTTGAGATATTGAGTTTCAAACGTTTTGCATTCCCAATAGCAAAAATGATATGTCTTTCATACATGAAAATGACAGATGTAAATGTATTCTAAATGTACAATATCAAAATCCTATCAAATTTGTAAATGGGGTTTTTTTGGAACAGGCTACATGCAGATGGAACCTTTGAATTTCTGCTTGGAATTATAAGGTTATATCTTGCCCAAATATGAAAAGAACTAATGATTTTCAAGGAACACAAGCAGTACGCAAAATTAGTTTGAAAACATAAAATTAATGTTGTAACAGACTTTCTGCATGTGTGAAATGTAATGGTTTCTATGACACTTTTATGACATTTCTTGCTTTATGAGAAATCACCTTTTATTATTCAAAAGTGCATTGCAGGTAAATTAAAAATGTCAGTGCTAAATATTTTGTCCAGTGCAGAGGTCAATTTTAGGAATGAAGCATGGTTGGTTTTTCCATCCTTTTCCCGCCTCTGTTGGTTAGCTGCAACAGAGCTGTTTTAATGGGAGAAGATGGTGGGAATCACTTTCAAAAATTAAGATTTCTTACTAAAATAAGTGCTGGTTGGTGGATCAGATACACATTGAATTAAAAATAGATTTGTTATCTGTTAACTTAAGATACTGTGTTTAGGTATTTGTTGAGGTTTCTTCAAAACTATGCATGACAGGCTGCCAACAATATTGTTGTGTGAGTGTTGTTCGCTGTCCTTGTGCTCCAAAGATCCACAAACCTTAAAAAACACCTCATATAATGTTAATAAGTTATCACAGAATAAGAATATTAATTACATTAACCTTTCTGCCTGTCAGTTTGTCCATTAGCATCCTGCTAAGTGTTCCTAAAATCAAAAATAAACTTAGAGAATTACATGTTTTGCTCCACAGAGCTGAAATAAACTCCCATAATATATAACGCTTGCCAATTCCAACTTTAAATTGCCATTAAAATCAGGTTAAACATTTTGTTTTACATTGCTTACATTGTAGCTGTACTTTCAATAGTAATTCTAATGTAGATGTATGTTATAGTACGTGAGAGTGTATTTTATGCACTGTAAACCACTAGATTTTATTTATATATGAAGTGACACAGATTTCAAAGAATGTAAATTAAATTAAAAAAAATACTTTGAGAGTTTGCATTTAATTTAACAACCTGAGAAGTGCGTGAATACAGTGTAAACCTTTCAATATCCTACCGCTCTATTTATTGAGAGAAATAAAAATCCCCTGCTTTGGCCTTCAACCAACAGCGACACAAAAATGATCGCAGTCCTCTTTGTCATAAACAAAATGAGCCATCATACGGCCTGCATCACTGTAGCATTGTCTGTAGGGTTTAAAGGTAGAGCTGGGGCTTTACGACATAAACCTTTCTGGAACACTTTTGTAGTTTGCTTTGCACTGTGGCGTGAGCTGATGTAAAGAGTTGGAGATTATTGCAGATAAGTGTTCAGGACCATAATATTGGACTGGAAGAACTCTGGATCCATACTGTATGAGGCGTAATGTCCACTGAGCCAGATCATTTGCAACCAAGGATATTGAATCAAAGCTGGAGTGGAACTGAGACTAATGCAACAACAGTATTAAAAGTAAACGAAAATGTATAAAAAGTCACATGCCATATGTCACATATGAGATCAACTGGCTGTAGACTTATACTAGCAAAACGTCATACCACAATGACCAATAATAATGCTAAATGTCCGCTGACCCAAATGATATTTTCCAATGTGATGCCTCTATCAGCAGGACCGCTTCCTTTGTCAGTGCCTTCCATAACTGTTACATGTGACTGTCACCAATATGACTACAGATATACTAGTATGGCCGCTGCTACGGCTAAGATTTGGTTATAGGTCTGGGCACAAAAACTACTTTGTTAAAGCTGCTTTAATATGCATTTTTTGTCCCTACATGGCTAGTAGCTGGTAGCAAACCTTTGTGGCTCTTTAGCTGCTACATGATCCACTATGTTCACCAGCTAATTGCTATTTTTTTCTGTCTGCTGCTATGTCTTGGGCAGTTAGCGTGCAGTGGGTTAGCTTTGTCGTTCTGTAGAGCTGAGGGGAACAGTGTTGTTGATCATTTTCTTTGGGTTTGTGAATACATGCAACCACTTTTACATTTCATGTAGTCACTGGACCAGTTGTTCAAACACAAAAATAATGATGAGTGCAGCTTTAAAGTTAGCTTGGAGGTCGTGCTTAGGTGTTGCAAACTTCTACCTCGTCTCAATGACGTTTTGCAGCACTTCAACGTCATTCACTTGGAAATGTGCTTTTCTGGTAAACGTGTGGACACTGTTGGCATTTGAACAACTAATGCTGTCATTTTGTGAGGACTCTGTAAGTGATAACAAACGATACAATGACAAACATTGGAAAAAAATGATTTTTAAAAACGGGAACTTCTTCAAAACCAAGCCCTTGAAATTCAGTTTGAAGCTATCCTTTTTACCAGCTCATAAGGCAACACCTCAGAGCACATTCTTTGAGATAGTTTTATAAAAATAGATCCTGCCACAGAGATTTTTTATATCCTTGCGTTTAGAACTAAGGACTTATTGCATTACAAATGCTCGTGAGAAATCGAGGGCCTGCTAGGTCTGAGTACTTTGTGAAGGGAAGTGTAAATACAGAGAGGCGAATCAAGTTAGGACACAGTGCTCATTTGCTGACAGCGTGAAATAAAAGCAAGGTACAATAAGATCTGTGCAAGGAGTTTGCTGAAGGTGAGCTGTGGGAGAACAGTAATGAGCAAAAGATCCAAGTGATTGACTAAGAGGCAGGTAATTTGATGATTTTAGCCCTCCTTGAAGAGTAAGTCAGCACTCAGATGGGGGCAGGGGAGAGAGAAAAAGAAAGTGGGAGGAAAGGTAATTGACAAACTAATATGGTTATAAATAAGGATTATTTTTAATACTTGGTTGAAAATCCTTTGCAGTCAATGACTGTCTGAAGTCTGGAACCCTTGGACATCACCAGATGCTGAGTTTCCTCCTTTGAGATGCTTTGCCAGGCTTTTACTGCAGCCGCCTTCAGTTGCTGCTTGTTTGTGGGTCTTTCTGCCTTCAGTATGTGAAAAGCTGCTCAGTTGGGTTGAGGTCAGGTGACTGACTCGGCCATTGAAGAATGTTCCATTTCTTTGCCTTGAGAAGCTCCTGAGCGGATAGTTTAGTCGGATAGTTTAGTCCTAAATGTTGTACCCTTAAACAGGGCAAAAGTGACGGGAGAAAGATGAGACAACACGCGCAGCTCTCGTCTCACTCGTCTGTCTGTATGAAGTGAGAGAGGGGCGCGCGGTCCCCCTGCTGGAACCCCAAGGCATTACCACAGATTGACAAATAATGACCCCACATTATCCCACAGGGATCCGTGCTCCTTCCTGGCCACATATTCAGCAGTGACCAGTGCTAATACACACATTTATAACTTGTCACATATACACTTACAGAATCCATCCTGCTACTTCCATCAGCAGTCACATCATCAATAAACACCAGTGACCCAGCTCCACTGGCAGCCATACATGCCCATGCCATAACACTACCTCCACCATGTTTGACAGATGATGTGGTGTTCTTTGGATCATTAGCCTTTCTTTCTCCATACTCTTCTCTTTAAATCATTCTGGTACAAGTTAATCTTGGTTTCATCTGTCCAAAGAGTCTTGTTCCAGAATTGGCCAGGCTTCGTTAGATGTTGTTGTCTTCCTCGGTCTTCCAGGCCTTTTGGTGTTGCTGAGCTCGCCAGTGCATTCTATCTTCTTAAAAATGTACCAAATGACAGACACAGGAAGCACCAATCAGGGAGAGGACTCACAAGCACGACTTGAGAGGAGCACATGAGAGAGACCAGTCTTTAATCTGACAACAGAATTTGAACAGAAGCGATGCACAGGCAAAAAGGTCAGGAAACGGAAACAGCGTCGATCACGGGAAGGCAGGAGAAAGTCCGTAACATGAAACAACATTTTTACTGATGTCTGAGAAACACAACGAACTGACGGAAGTGAGGGTGGGAACATGCTTATGAACACGGGGCCGGTGAGCTGAGTGGGAGCAGGTGTTGCTGATGGGATGGGGAGTCAGGTCAGCCGGCGGCACGGGGCCTGACATCAAATTGTTGATTTGGCCACTCCTGAGGTTTCTGCTATCTGATAGGTTTGTTTTGTCTTTTCAACCTAACAATGGCCTCTTTCACTTGCATTGACACCTCTTTGGACAACATATTGAGGCGTCCCATGAACAGCTACCAAATGCATATTCAACATTTGGAATCAACTCCAGACCTTTTGTTAAACCCCTTGAATTAAAGCTGAAAGTCTACTCTTAAATCGCATCTTGATTGCTTAGTTTCAAGTCCATTGTGATGGTATTTAGAGGCAAAATTACAAAAATTGTGTCTCTGTCCAAATACTTATGGACCTAGCTGTATATCAACTTTTGATGATTGAACTCTGTTTGACATCTCTGCAATTCTTCAACTTTCTGCTCAAATACTGTAATATGTAATCTCTTCTAAACATCTGCTTGAGCTCAAGAGCAAGAGGCGGTGTCAAAATATGTCAAACAACGGAAGAGCAAAGGCTACCTTAAGCTTTAATGTTATACACCACACTGCATTTACAGTGAAGACACTTTAAAACCTTTAAGCCTCCAATTCAAAACATCACTGTGCACTGTGCACAGATTATTCATTGGTACGTTGTAAGAGTTCTGTTCTGAATAAAAAGCTCGGTACTTGAGAACTAAGGGAAGGTTTAGTCTTGGTCAACCTTTGCCTCTGAAGTGTGTATCTCATACCTTAAATATAAGATAAGCCAGATCCCCATTGGGGATTTGGTTTGATGCAGCAGCACATGAACAGAAATAAGTACAGATAAATAGACATGGTTATAAAAATTTGAAACTAGAGTTAACAGAGGTAAAAACAGAAACTATACAAGAGCAAATTAAAGATAAAATGACAGTGATGTGATGGTATTAGTAGCAGCAAACACTAGTATAGGTAAATGTGAACAGAGTACATCTAAATAATATAGTGTGATTAAGCTATATAACGTATATATAAATAAATATAACAGAAATATAATATAGTACTTAAGGTAACATAATATGTTAACATAATACAGTATGTCATATAAGACATAGTATAAGGTGAAAAGTAATAGTAGTAGTACAGCAATATAGTAACATAGAATAACATATCAAATATAATATAAGATAAACCCTTATTAGTCCCTCAGTGGGGAGATTGCAGACTTTGCAGATATTTAATACTAAATATTAAATAGCATAGAATAATATATATAAAAATAAATATAATATATGACAAAATATATAAATCAGTCCAACGGAGACAATGGAGATGCCAGTCAAAACCAGTTCCTTTAGTCTAAATGATATGGACATACAGCATTGACATTATTATGTGTGTCGGCAAACCTTAACTGAGCTTAGGCGTCCTGTCATTCAGGCAATGTAAATGTTCAACTCAACATGTGACCATACCTTTAGTTTAACACCAAGGATGTACAGGAAGGTACAGACATGCAGGTCCCAGAGGACTGATGCCTCCATTGTACACTGCTCAAAAAAATTAAAGGAATACTTGTAAAGCAGAGTATAGCATCAAGTCAGTGAAACTTCTGGGATATTAATCTAGTCAGTTAAAGGGTTGTTAATCAGTTTCAGCTGCTTTGTTGTTAATGAAAATAACAACAGCGGGGCAACAATAAAATGACCCACTAACCCTTTTTAACCCTTTGAGCCGTTATATTGCATCAACAGGGGTGATTATGGCTGTGAGTGGCCCCAATATGAGCATGTTAACTTCAATTTCTGACATGTACAGCCACTAAATGGTCTTCAGAGGATTATCATAAAACCAAGTGATGTAATTTTCTCAATATCACGTGGTGAAAACGCCACTCCCTGTGTGAAATGTGATAAGCTGCCTGTAGTGATGTCACTTGTATAGGGCTCAGGGCTGGAGACTACAGAGATTGAAAATGAAAAACAAATCTTTGCAGTTGAGTTGCATTATGGGTAATGTAGGCACCAGGTTTTGACAAGGAAGAATAATGTGTGGAATAAAAGGAACTTGATGTTATAGGAGTTAGATGGTGAATCTGTAGCGTACTCTATTAATAATAAAGGCTACAGCAGCAATACACATCTTGGTATTAAAGCCGAGTCTTTCTTCATAATAAATGTAGCATTTAATTATGCACAAAAAACAGACAACTGTTTAATAAACTGCAAAACAGAAAGCATTGCTCTTATGTTAAATCATTTCACCCCTCACAGTTTGGGTCAAATGAGGCATAAAAATCCTCATACAACCACAATTTTCCATTATCATAATCATGTTAGCAAATGGGGATTACTTGATGTCTTGTCATTTTGCTTGGGTACTGATCAATATTATAATACTAGCAGCATAATTCTCTATCTGATAAGTTGAGAAACTGATGAGAAAAGTAGTAGTGGATTCACTGCAAGAAGCAGTGTTGCATTGATGAGGGTCACTAATAAAGGATTCAGTGATGATAATACACTCCTTCACCACTTTATTAGGAACACTTATACAGTCTAATGCAATCAAGTACAGTTCTGCCGCACATTCTACTTATCTTTAAGCTTTTGAGGGTCCGTTGTTGCTAAACTTTCCAAGAGGCGTTAATTCAACTATATGTTACTGTGTTTGTAGTTAGTGGTGGTGGTGTACGGGACTGCAGTATATTGAAATGTGTTTCTAATATCCTTCCCATGTCTGTAAATGGGGTTGGCAATACATCACAAACACCTCTCAATACCTCAATACCTCTCAAGACAGTGATAATCAAAACAGAACATAGTTATCTTTGTCCAGGTAGAATTTATGGCAGAGATGTTTTACTGGGTTGCATTAGAGTTTACAGGTGTACCTAAAGTGGCTACTGAGCTTTAAAATCCATCACTGATGCAGCAGAAAACACTCTTCTTCCTTTATATTTTTTTGCCACTGTCCTTCAGCAGTTACACCATCCTCCCAGGATCCAAATATTGTGTAAGCATCGTCTAGCTTTCTGCAGAACATCTACATAACTGATAGTTTTGAGTGATGTTTTGGTCTTTTTATTGTTTTACATGTGCTTGTTCTGTGTTCACCATTGAGTGGAAGCCTTTCGAGGGGCAAGTTGCAGTGTAATAGACAGATGAAAGCTGATAAGTGAAAGCCAGTGAAGCACAGCAAACCTTCTAAACAAGCATCAATAATAGATGGTTGCACTATCTCCTGGGTTAAACACTGCAGGAGGTACGTAGTCTAGTCAAACCAACCATCTGTGGCCCAAACAAAAACCTTCTGAAGCTCTGATCTCTCTCCCAAGACCCCAATACTTAGGGGACTTTGCAGCTATTTAATGTTTAATGCCCTCTAAAGCCAAAAGAATGCTAATTTCTGTGGCCTGCTACCAATTTTCCTCCTTTGCACTCTCACCCTGAAATTACAAATCTGTTGTCTCCACGGCCATATTTATCCCCAGTGTTACAGCTGGGGACAATTATGCACAGGAAGCTCGCAGGGGGACGTATTTTGGAAGCAGCCAGGAAGCGAGTGGCGGATCCATCCTTCAAGGAAGGTGAAGTGAAGACCAGGGGTGGGGGCACTTTTGCCAGGGGGCCCTTCTGGGGTCTCTTCACCGAACCCCCACCACCAGTTCCTCGTCACCGCTATGGTCTGTGAAGATTAGCCACAAAAACAAGATTTGGAGGCGGGCGGGGGGGTTTGGAGGAAGAGGGATGAAAGAAGGGGAGAAAATGAGAAGCAACTCTGGCCCTTCTCTCTGTTTACCCTCTGTCCTCCCCTCCTACTGTGCACAGCACTCGAGTGTTTCAGTGAGCCAAGCCGTCATATTTCCGGACAGAAGAAAATGTCTCCGTTTCTCTTTCTCAAGCTCTCATCGTCGAAAGTTTTGTTTGCTTATGAAAACGGGTGAAATCAGAATTGACCCTACAAAGAGCATTTTATTGTTCTTGCACAGCAGGAGCGGGAAAACTAACCAGCATTATTTTCATGAAAAGGAAGACAATGGGCTTAATTCACAAACATTTTCTAAAATGTGTTTTGCATAAATGACATGAAAATAAAATAAAAAAAACCTACATCTGATACCCATGAGAAAGTCTTGGTGAACCATGGCTGATCTTTAAAAAATGTATGTGCATTCCATCAATCTGTAGTGTGTGTAATGAAAACTGTCATTGGACAGAGCTGTTATAACTGGAGAGGGTTTCCTTCTGCTTTTTATTGTGATGGCCTGAAAAAGTGAATGTTCATTTAAAAACTTTCTATCAAATATAATATTAGGCTTGTTCAGCTTCAGGTGATCTTAATTAATCCGAGCAGCATGTCACAATGTCAAAGAAAAAAAGAAGAAATGAGATTTAAAAGTTGGGAAAAATAGAGGAAAATACTTCCAATATACCTCAACTGTAAAACGTTATGCATGATAATACATCACATTTGCCAAATCAACATAATGGGCCTTGTAAGTTCCGAAAATAAATTAAGGATGCAATTACTTTCATCCCTCTGGCTCATTATTTATTTATTTATTTTACATCTGTGGTCACCCAACACCACGCACAGTGGCAGACTTCGGCTGTCTGACGCTGCAGTGGGGCTCCAGCACACAGAAAGTCATATGGTGACACAGTTGGGGGCCCCCATAGAGGGCACTTTGTCACATTTCCTTGCACATTGAGCCACCACAGCGGGCACTTTATGATTGCCTCTTTTAATACAAAAACCTAATTCTACAAAACTTCGCTGAACATGAGAAAGAAGCTTTCTGAGTTTCTGCAATGACCATATCTTCCTTTATTCAACATCTACAAAGGGCCGAGGACCATCGTGTGAGCTTTGCAGCATTATAGGATACTTATGGGTCTATTCATTGGCTGAATTAACTTGATTGTCCATTTTCTTTGCCTTGAACAACAAGAGGGGTCACCATCCATTACTGAAGAAGCATTTTATATTTATGTATTCCATAGTCCGTGTGTATCTGTATGTACTTGTGTGCATCCGGGTGCATTGTGAGAAGGCAGACTGATAAACATCCTCTCAAGGGAAGCAGGTCTAGGTGGCATTTATCTAGGGGAACTCTTTGTTCTTCAAATGTCCCCTGTGCATTCAATAATTCAACAGGCAGCCTTTTCTTCTCTTTACTTCCTCTTGACACAATGCCAGCATTTACCACTTTAGGGGTAAATATCTATTTGCCTTTACATCCCCAGAAGACGCAGACAGAGGAGTCACACATCAGTAGGCTGCTATGTACAAGGCTGAGTATTTATTAGTGAATATACACTTCTGCTTTTCATGTATTGTACTTCTGTCTATGATCATGCATGTATCACAGTGCATCCTTGTAAATACTATCTTCCTCTTGAGTGACACCTTTCCAATGGGCTTTCACAGCCAATGTGTTATTGTTGTAATTTCTCTATAATGCGCACCAGAATACCAAAACTAAAAGACTTCTTTGATTGGTTTTGCTCTATCTGGCCCCCCGTCGGTGTCTAATATGGCTACTATTACATGTAGCTATGTCTATAAAATATAATACGCTGGTATACGGTATATAATATGAAGAATTATATACACTCCAGCACATACCGGCGGGATGTAAGATGCTAGCAGTCAGGGCATACATGGAACGCCATAACCAAGTGGCTGGCATAGTGTACAGGAACATCTGTGCCAAGTCTGGGCTGGAAGTCCCAAGGTCACAATGGAACACACCTGCGAAGGTGGTTGACAACAACCAAGCCAAGATCCTTTGGGACGTCCAGATACAGACTGACAAACTTGTGATGGCGAACCGACCGGACATAGTAGTGGTGGACAAACAGCAGAAGAAGGCAGTAGAGATAGATGTAGCAATCCCAAGCGACAGCAACATCAGGAAGTAGGAATACCAGAAGCTCGAGAAATACCCAGAAGATGTGGAAAGTGAAGGCAACAGTGGTCCCCGCGGTAACCGGAAAACTCGGGCTGCGACCCCCAAACTGGGAGAGCGGCTCCAACAGATTCCAGGAACAACATCTGAGATCTCTGTCCAGAAGAGTCCAGTCCTAGGAACAGCTAAGATACTGGACCCTCAAGCTCCCAGGCCTCTGGTAGAGGAGCCGAGCTGGAAGGAGGAACAGAGCACCCGGAGGGGCGTTTTATATATGTCTGTGTGTGTGTCTGTGTGTGTGTCTGTGTGTGTGTCTGTGTGTGTGCCTGTGTGTGTGTGAAAAACATACGTATACATCTCATCTCAGCTTAAGGTAGCTGTCAAGCACATCTCCCCCTTCATATCCAACAGTAGAATTCCA
>JAVQJF010089837.1:0-28724 GCA_036023855.1 Gadopsis marmoratus
TATGTTAAATAAAATATTTCCACCCCCCCCCCCAACCCCTCTGGATCAGCTGGAAAGTGCATCATCACAAATTTGAAAACAGGGCCGCATATCTCTTTGTAGAGATATGGGGTTCTCACAGGACAGCAACAAACATGATGACCTTATAGGATCTGATGCATTGCTGTATGTTAACCTACCCAGCAGCATATAAAGCAGTTAAAAACAGCACAACCATAAACATCTACAGTGTTAAAATGCAACATACTGTATTTCCTTATATAGCGGCCGGGGCCTTTATTTACCTGAACTGCAGAAGGTACCAGGCCTTTATCTGAGGCAGGCTTGTATTACAGGCTTTGTTCCTAATTCCCTCTGTTTGATGAGTATAGTTGGTCATGTTTTAGTACGAAGCCTCATTTTCATCCGCTCCCATTTGCCCTGTTAAAGTTACTGCATCATGCTGTTAGTCAACACTTCCTGTGTCCCTTTCAAATTGAAAGCCTTCTAGTGTTTCACTGGAGCAGTGGTCAACCTTCTATGGCGACCGGGGACCAAATCCGGTGTACATGGACTGTCCTGTCTTCTTCAGGGACAGGGGGCAACTTAGGGTTCAGTGTCTTGTCCAGGGACACATGGACATGTGGACAGGAGGAGCTGGAATCAGAGTTTTCCTCACCACTGTCGCTTGGTGCTGCTCATGGTCGGAATTGTTGGGTCTCTGTAATAAAAAGTCGGTCTAGACCTGCTCTATTTGAAAAAGTGCCATGAGATAACTTTGTTATGACATGGCGATATATAAATATAATGGAATTGGAAAGTACTACGTTTGTTGGCATTCACATAAGGACAGCCACCGGGAGTTTATCCGGCCTTGTTTTGTCCCCGGGCCTATATGGGAGGCCGGCAATTATTTGTTCGTGGCGACCGCACCCCCGGCCGTTACTAGAGGCCCTGCCCTTAATTGACTCTCGGCTTTTGTTTGAGGAAATACGGTACACATTAATGCAGCAGTAATATGAACAAAAACATAATATAAGAGTTCAACACAAACAGGGACTATTTTACTCCTGTTTACATCACACCATGAACAAATTCATATGTGGAGTTACTCTGGTCCCTACACTGCACAATGAGTACCTCTCTAGAAACAAGTACATTTAGCTGATAATACTTCTTCTGCCACTGGCATTTCAGAAAGAAATT
Organism: Gadopsis marmoratus; assembly: GCA_036023855.1. NCBI lineage: Eukaryota > Metazoa > Chordata > Actinopteri > Centrarchiformes > Percichthyidae > Gadopsis > Gadopsis marmoratus. The sequence continues at coordinate 1,186 of JAVQJF010089837.1, forward strand.
TATACCTCACTTGTGTTTGGAACTTGCCTACATTACTACCCATTAGGGTGATAAATATGTGCTACTCTTCCAGTTTCCTGCTTGGAACAGAATCACCCTTCCAAACTGTCAGTACTTTAGTATAGTGTAAATGATTGCTGGTGACGTTTGGATGGCAGTTTTGTGGAAAGGAATTGGTGCGGTGGTAAGATCCAGAATGGAGGTAGGCGTGAACTATGAGCAGTGTTGTTATGAGAGCAAAAGATGATTCTGTCCAAACATGCAAATCAGCCGTTTGCTTGTAAACTCAAAGATCACATTGAGGACGCCTGACCATTCACGCCCATTGCTGCTTTGGTATTCTGGGCATGCCTATGCAGGATGGTGTTTTGGAATATCTGCGACAGATGTGCTAAATGCTTTGTCTCCCTCCTGGCCATTAACCAAAGTGATCAATCTGATGTTTACACTTTCGAATGTGTTAGAGGCTTTTTAGAGCTTTCTCTGAGAGCACTCTGCAACCGTGTCAGAAAATGCAGCTGTATGATCACAGTGATGACTAGCATTGTGATGAGAGTAAACACTGCCCAAACTGAAATTAATCACTTAGCCGCTATACAGTTTTTCTTTTTTTTGCTTCAAGTTCAAGTGTGATTAGACTTTAAGCAACAGTATGGCGGACGGCAGTGCAAGGTTAGGTGTAGCCGGAATATCTCTGCTGGAAAATGGAGGATTAAACCCTTCAAGTTGAAGCCTGAAATAAAGGAGTATCTGGGCTTCTTTTTCACGAGGCAGGCTAGGATGGAGTGAGAGATTGACAGGCACATAGGTGAGGTGTCGGTGCAGGCATTGTACTGCACCTCAGATCGATATGTGTCCAATAGCCAGTATCAAAAGTTGGTATTGAATGCTTGGTCTGATTCCTAGTCTAGATAGAATACTTACTCTTTGATCAGATGCTTTTGGAATGTGTTCTACGGTAGGTGGGCAACAGGTACACTCTGTAGCCACTTTATTAGGTACACCTGTACAATTCTGCTTTTATGACATTTATAACATTCAGTTTTTGTTGACAAGAGTTGGACGTGTTAAATCAATTATATGTTTGTTACAAAGGTTAACTGTGGTATTGTACTGAACTACATTATATTGAGAGGTGTTTCTAATTTGTGTCCCCCCCTATTTACATACATGAGGGAGTCAGAATATCAGAAACGCCTCAGTACAGCTCAGTGCAATACCACCATCAACTGTGACCTCAATGCTAAAACGCAACATTCTCTGTGACGGTGTAAAAAACCTTGAACATTATGGCCAATGTAAAAGTAGAATAGAGCTGTTCTACTGTTTTGGATTACATTAGATTGTACAGGGGCACCTAATAAAGTGGCAGGGGGAAAAAAGCTTATTCTTCATTCTAAGGTAGCTGTCATGCAGCAGCTGTCATACAGGTTAACTAGCATTACTAGGTTGTCAGTGCTAGATATGCTAAGATAGTAGTTAGCTAAATGTCTTCTGGTATTAGATAAACCAAGAGGCTTCACAACTTTACTGCTTGATTAAGGTTTACCGGCTCGAGTAGGGGAAAACCACCCACGGGGGTAAAAAGCGCCTGAGATAATGATTTTTGCAAAAATAAATATTAAATGCACATGTTCTACCTGTTGTTTCCAGGTGGTGTCCTTGTTGCTGTGTCAGGGGGCCGACCCTAATGCTCGAGACAACTGGAACTACACGCCACTCCATGAAGCTGCCATCAAGGGCAAGATAGATGTCTGCATAGGTAAGTGCACAAAAGCACACGCTGCAAACATTGTGGATTAAGTAAACACAAGTTTATATCTGCAGGATGTCTGTTTGCACAGTGAGCGTCAGTGTGTTTGCGATGAATGATGAAGTGGCATTTGCAGTTTCTTCTTTTAGAGTCTGTTGGCCCAGTAAGACAGTGTCACTGGATGCCACAGTGGGTCATTGAGGTGGAGTTGCATCGTTCCTTTGGGTCCAATAAAAGCCAGTGGTTCTTGGATGGCATTGCAAAATATGTTTCATCATTTGCGGTGGCAAATGGTTTTAGATATTAAAGTCTCTAATGGTTTTGAAGTCTAGTGTAGATTTGTGTGTAATTTCTCCTCCCCAGCATCTCCAAAGTCACAACCTGCAGTTCTGTATAATCACACAGTAATTTTAGAAACTATAATAAACCACCCACAGACAGTACGCTATTAATTTCGATAAAGCAGAAAATAACCTGTAAATTGCAATTACCATTACTGCTTATTCTTAAGCCAACACAGGGGACAAAGGAGCATTGATTTCTTTATCTTATACAATATATGAGCTCCCACCAACGTCGTTTCCGCTTTAAAAAGTGAAACAATGCTACAGGCTCAGTTCAGAAAGGACATCAGCAGCAGCAGTTGATGTTTAAAGGTGAATTGGGGGGGAAAAAAAGGAAAGACTGTATTACTGATCCCTGAGGAAAATCTGAAGTAGACAAGATACGCCACAGCATGAAAAGCATCTGAGCAGTAAGTTGAGGGATAATCTTTATGATCTTAATGGAAAAGCATTGCTCAGTGTGAGTAGTAACGGCGAATGACTGCAATGATAGTCGGCGTCACCTTGCTGCCAGCATCAGTCGGAAGTGCTGAGAGCAACGAGGAGGAAAATTTGCTCCAGTCATTTTTATTTCTATGTAGTGGCTGCTGCAGAACGTCTGGGCCCCGAATGACTGCATAGCAGCACGGGTGCTGCTGTGTGGAGCTCTGATGATCACGGCGCTCAAACTGCACCCTGTTGTCAGAGCTGAAACAGCAGAAATTAAACTTTAAACTTAGACACGCCAGAATACAGAATGCAAAGAAAGGACATAATTCAGTATGTGTGATGACGCTCTGTGTTACTGTATGGTAACAGGTATGACCAGTTCCATTGAAAGGTTCCTAAATTTATTTAGGATGCCTGATCTAACAGCCTGACTGCTGTGTGCAACGCTGAAGCCCTCGGTTGGTTTGTTTTTAGCTCCATACCAGCTCATTGTAACCTCAATGGGCAAGAAAGATTCGTTTGTAAGTTTCACGTACAAGTGATGTAAGAGAATTTGTGGTTTCCATAATCTCTGACTGTCTCATCACCTCGATGGTCTCCCATCGTCGTCATGAAGCGCTTTGCTATAGCAAGATGTGTGTTACCGTCATTTCTCACAACATCGTTTGCAGATGTATGAGTTTCTTTTACTGTTTTCGGGTCCTCTTAATACAACTGCTGACACTTATAAATGATGGATTTTTGTCCGCTGATTTCCGATAGTGGGACTTGAAGCTCCGCAATGTTACGATCGGCTTTTTACCTAATAATACCTGCCCACAAATGGAACGGAACAGGCAGCCTTATGTAGCGATGTATGGGTTTTGATTATCCCTGTGATCATATCTCACAAACGCAGGTCATGCAGGGGATGTTGTGGCCACCTCTTGTCTAAACACTAAATTAACTGTTTATTTGTGCATTTACAACAATGTTGTGGTGACATTCGGGGGGAGCTCACGTCGTTGAAGGACACAAACAACTCAACCTGTTGTCATACACTGCTCTGATTAGCCCAGCAGTAGGCATGACTGAGTGCCGCCACATCAGAACGCTTCTACCCTCTGAAAATACAGCCTGACACGAGAGGATAATAAATCCGTTATTCTCTACCGGTTCAAAAGGGAAACATTTCCAGGTCACGTTACCAATTTGTGAGATAAATAAATGGAAATGCTGCCACCGTCACTGCTCCCACTCTCAGCTAAGACATTTCACTCTCATCTGGCGCAAAGGATCATTATTCTCAGTGTCCTTGACTGCATCAACAGGCACGTTTTCCCAGCGCTACCATACGGAAAAAAAACTGATACTCAACCTGATACATACATATCTCATGTTTGTGTGTCTGAAATGATCTGAAACCAATGCATGTAGGAGAAGTCTGGAAACATATGGTGTGCTGTAGAAAATGGGCCGCAATAATTTTGTAATCATTATGTGTAGGTAAGGAGTTCACTCGCAATGCAAAGAAATATTATTGTTAAAATGATGTTTAAAGTTAAGCCCTCAATATGCTAATGCTGTTTCCAAATCTGTTTCTTTTTAAATACCAATTTTGAACGAGGTCTTCACAAACCAAATAACGTAGCACAGGTAGTTCAGACTTTTTTTCCCATCGGTTTGTTTTTTTCCCAAAGGTTTGTATTGTCTGGCGTTAAGCAAAGAAGGAAAAGCTGACTTTTGGTCTCAGCAAACCATGGCATGTAAACAAACATCTCATGACCTCTAGTGGCTTGCTAATTGGACACAGTTTTGGTAGCCTGTCATCAACTTGAGTGAGAAATTAATCTGTAATTTCCAGACCTGCGTCTCTTCAAGCTCAAGGTCTGGAGAAAATCTCATCAACAAACTTGGGATAAGAAGATCTTGCAAATCCTAAGGCAGCAATACGATTGGCTGGAGTTTAAAAACATTCAGTATACAGTTTAACTGTGCCCTCAATTCTCCTCAGTGTAATTTTACTGGTTATTGATCTGATCATAGCCCACTAAGACTCCACCCTTTGCTGGCTGACATTTGATTTTGCATTTCTCCAGATAAGGTCAGTAAGGTTGAAGAGATGGAGGTCCAGCGATGTGATATTACAGTCAGTCTGGGCCGTGTTCTGTTCTGTTTCAATGTTGTTTGGCTTTGGTAAGGCACTTTTTAATTGCGGATATAAACAGACTTCATTTGTTTAACGTCTGCCTCCCTATGCCCTCAAACCCCCTTCGAATGTATTTTTATGTATGTTATTAAGGGTCCATTGTTGTATTATTTGGTTGAACTGAATTGCGAGACGCCTTGTCAACGGGCTCCAAGTGAACTTGCTGCGACGTATGTTGCTTGCTAACAAACATGTTGAATTTACAATTATGTAAATTTATGTGATCAAAATCACTGTTCGACCTGCTAAATGTTTCAGCACTGCACATTTGGTGAAGACTCTGTCAGCTTCAGATGTTCCATGCACGTATTGGTTGCCGTGAGAATTCTAACAGTATTGTTGTAAACTGAGAAAAGGCTGGTGCTCTGCAGCTGTCAGTGACAGTGAATTCCTCATTTTTGTAATGTAGGGTGGAGGTCGACTTTTGCCCAAATAAACGGGCAAAAAGCAGCTAAAATGACTAAATGTAAATTTAGACCAAGGAAAAGCCATACTCACTTCTCACAGAAAGGCTTTTACTGTGAAGCAGCTGCAGCGTTGAGACTGCGTAACATTAGCTGACGGTTGTCGTCTGCTGCTCTTATTCTTTAGCAGCACTTTGTCCTCATGGTGGGACCAAATTTCCATTTCCAAATTGAACATGCTTGGGACAAGCTGATATATCCCACTGATATAGACACAGACAGCCAGAAAATAACCATTGCGAATCTGACGTCCTGAAAACTAATCCTGTCCAAAAATAGGTGTATGTTGTTCAGAGAGGGCATTTGCAGGTATTATAGGCCATGCCCATTAGAGACAAAACTGAAAACACAAAATTAGAAAAATTGACAGCTGCAAATGAATCAGAAACAGCATTGCACTATTCTAACTTATATATGTGCGAGTGTTGCGGTGTGGCTGTGCATCAGACTGTCTCTGCCTCACTATGGGCATATCTTGATTCTCTCACTTGTGTGTGTGTGTGTGTGTGTGTGTGTGTGTGTGTGTTTGGTGCAGAGCTAAATCATATTTTTGTTGAGGGGTGAGTGGGTGACGAAGGTCTGCTTCAATGCTGGGATGAACGCACACATGCGCATACACGTGCAATTACATTCACACACAGCATCATCGCATGCACGCATGGCGGGTTTTGAACTGGGTAGTTTGAAGTGTACACGAGTCAAAGGGCATGTGCACCGGGAACTGCTACGCAATCATAATAGTGGGAAGAGAGAGCGATGAAAGCAGCGAGAGTATTGACATTAGCCCCCTCAAAAGAGCTTATTTACAAAAAGACTGAGCGCAGGCAGAGTTTGTTATTCAGCTCATACCTGTTCGGCAGGCGCATGACTCTGCCTCCTCTCCTCTCCCCTCCTCTCCTCTCCTCTCCTCTCCTCTCCTCTCTTCTCCTTTCCTCCTTTCCTCTGTTTTTACGACTCCCCGCTCTCTATCACCCAACTAACACTCTTGTTTTGTTTTGCTCCCTCTTCCCTCTTTTCGTCCTCTACCCCCCCCCTTCCATCCTATCCCATCCCATCCCTCTCTTCCCCTCCCCTCTCCTCCCCTCTTCTCTCTCATCTAGCCTTCCGCTGCATCGCTCAGTCAGTCGGAGAGGCGAGAGTCTCTCCACTCGCACTGCCTACCCGCCTTGTCGCTGTTGCTGCTACCCCGACTAGCTGTAGCCACTCGTCTCTCCCTTCCCTCCTAACTAATTTTTATTTATTTCCTCAGCGTAACCATAGCCTTCCACCCCTCCTCCATGTGTTGTGTAGCTGGTCACATAGCCGCTTTGTAAGGTCCGCTGTTTCTCTGGCAGCGTGGTGTAGCAGAGCTTTCACTGCTCTTGTTGTAGCATGTCTGTTTACATCAGCAGCATGGCTCGCAGGGCAGGGGCAGCCAGGGGCAGCCGAGGGAGCAGCGATGGCACCAGAGGCGGAGCAGCTGGAGGTGGAGCAGGAGGAGAGAAATGTGGAGCAGGACTTGCAGAAGGGGAGCCAGGAGACACAGCCAGAGGAGGAGGAAGAGGAGGGATAGCAGAGGAGCAAGTGGGAGAGAAAGAAAGAGGTCGAGCAAGTGCAGGTTATGGAGCAGGATGTGGACCAGAAGCAGCAGGAGGAGCAGGGGAACTAGGAGGAGGTGTTTGTCGGGGAGTTTGCATGTCAGTCCAGGAGCTCAGCTACTGTCTGTGTCTGCCCTGTTGTTGTACAGTGTTACTGCAGCATGGAGCCGACCCCAACATCCGCAACACAGACGGCAAATCCGCGCTGGACCTGTCTGAACCCTCCGCCAAGGCCGTGCTCACAGGTCAGTCTCCTGTCTCTCTGTCTGTCAAATGCCACACAGGTCAGCACATGTCTGGGTTTCTTGTGGTTGTTTATATCTTTCCTGTTCTTAGTGTCTTGTCTACATTCTCAGTTTCTGTGTGCATTTCCAGTTCTGTCTTAATGTTAACATTTTGCCCACAACTCTGCACCAACATTCTTTTCCTCATTTGGTCCTGCAGTGTATCACCTTTTCGATTTTTCTCAATCACTCACCCTCTTATTTTGAAGGCTGTGCCGCCCATGTGCTCATTATGCTTGTTATCCAGCCTCGGTGTCCAAGGCTGTACACACAGTGGTCACTACATCACATTTTCTTCATTTAGCTCTCTGCCTCCATCCAAGGCTATAATCAGCGGTCAGCAGGGTTTGTGTCTTCTTTTTTTTCCTGTCCTCATTTTTTCCTCTTACTCATTGATCCTCTTACTCAATAACCTCACACTCTGTGTTGGATTTCCAGTTGCTTGCCTTTCTTTTCTTTTCTTGTCTTTCTTGCTTTACAAAAACAAGGAATAGCCAAAACTGCGACACAGCAGACCTTTACGGAGCAGGTTTTTCTTCAATACAGCACCAATGTTGCAAAACAATAACGAATTTGAAAATGTGTTTAAATGCAATGTGAGACTGTAAGAATCCCTGACCTCCCATCCAATCCATTACGTACTACTGTGGCCTCGTCGGGAGCCAGGGAATGCCTTTGTCGTCGCCATCATCATCATCATCATCATTATCATCGGGTTTAGGCCAGTAGCACTGATACTTTTAGACTCAAGTCATTGAAAGCTAATAGTTTGCATTCAAAGCTGATCAATTTCTCGCTTTTCACACCAAATTATTCAGTGTTTGTTGTCCTACAGTAAAACTGCAGAAAGATGCATTTACACCCTTACAAGCCAAACAATCCATAAACTCGTTGGAGAGCTTTAGTGGCCGACATGGGACACTAAAACTTCGCAGTGAAACGACTAATTACTGGTTCTTTTGTTGTTATAAGCGCTTAAAGGCAGCTGGACTCATTAATCAACTATTCAGTCATAGAGGAACCACTGGGACACTTTTAAATGAGAAACTAATTAAAAATATATATGTCTTTTAAATGAATAATTTTTAGTTGGTTTTTTTTTATACCCCAACTTCTCTGTAGTTGGACAGCTGAAAGCACAGAGAAAAACCGTCTGCAGCTTTTCCGGCCTGATTTTTCTTTTATCTTTTACATCCTTCCTCTTTGCAAATCAGCACATCTTCATCTTCACACCTTTGATGACGTCTTCGCACTATATTGCATGTGTCGGTGTTGTATGCGTTGGCTGATGAGTCGAGATTCCTTACGTCACTTTTTCTTCAGATGGGAAAGGTTTACGACATGGCTCTCATCTAACCCTTTCCTGTTTTTCTTTGCAGTAGTGGATGAGTTTTAAATCTAAAATCTTTCTGTGCTCACGGCCTCTCTCTGGGCATTGACGCAGGCTGTAAATCAGTTTACGCAGCACCACTTCTGTGTTTCATCAATTCCCCTTGTTAGGCCCCTGTAGTAAATGAGATAAACCTCGAGATACCACAGCGAGGAGCTGTGCTGTGTCAAAACACGGGGAGGAATTTCACCGTAGCTGGCCCGCCTTGTGAAAAATGATTGTCCTTGCCAGCTAGAATCGAAATGAGGTAGTTTGGTGCCAGAATTATTAAACATTGCTGTATATGCTGCAGTTAGCCCCTTCACCCCATCTCAGTATCTCCCTTGATACAAGTTTTACAATGGAGCTGTCATGGACACACGATTTATGAGCAGTAAAACTAGACGATTTAGCAGAGGAGTAATTTAATTGATCTTAGTCTATATAGATGTTTACCAAACATTTCACACTTAATCAAATATGTGTGTATGCACTATATAGTATGTAATGACTCAAGGCGGCTAATGGTGTAAACAGCAAGCCAACTGAGACAGAGTCAAAACACAGTGCTGCTTACAAATTGGAGTGCACTCAGTGCCGCTTTGTTGTGTTTGTTGAGTGTCACTAGCGGAGTTCCTGACAGCATCGAAGATGGCTCAAAAAATGAGAATTAAGAAACCAACCATCTTACTCTATCTAGTGCTAAAAGAAAGATGTGGGCAGAATCTGTTAATCGAAAGAGGAACAAAGAATTCTCTCAGCAACATTGTGTTGTCTCCTGAGGGCTACGCAGGAGAGTTGAAGGGGACGCGGCGGGAGAGACAGGTGGGACAGGTGCATGCTGGTCCTCTGAAAACAACAAGAGTTTAGTTATTGTAGTTGTACTGCTGGTTTGAACAGTCAGCACTTGCAGTAGCAGTGGCTTTTACACACAACTCATAGAGGCAATTAAGGTGCTTACGGTTCTTCTTCTCATGCAATCTGAATTCACACACACAATACACATATTTTTTAGATTCGGTCTGACTTACACGTACCAAAGATATCATCTATACCGTATTTCTAATGTCCAAACTTCCTCTTAGAAATCATTGAAAAAAGATGCTTCTTATAACTCCAGATTTTCCTGAGAATAATCATGTTTTTCAGAGTAATCCAGTGATCGGTATCTGTACACCCATGGAACTGCAAATAACTAATGCAGCATACTTTTAATTATGGACGTTTTCCATGTAAACAAATGAACTTAAACAACAACGCAGTGCAGTTGTCTCGGTTTTGTCCGAGGGTGGTACCACAGCATTCTTGGTCTCCTGGTCAAACCCCCTGCCCTGACCAATCACATAGTCACACTGACGAATGTGTGAAGTAATCTAAATTTTAAACCATCAAATAGGCACATAGTAAATAGCCACTTTTTGCATCTTTTTATCTCCAAGAACTTACTGAATCTAGCTTCAGTGTGCTGCAGCTGCCAGGGTTTTTACCAGCACAGTGAGGTAAATGTCCCGCCAGTGACCTACTGAACCTTGATTTATTTTTAAAATGGAAGTAAATTTTAATCAGATGTATAATGCTTCATCTGCCTACCCTAAGAATCTTAAACCTCTATAATGGAAAAAGTGATTTGGCATATACATGCATAAATAAATAGGGTCTGTGATGGACATTCTTCAAGACATTTTAAGTTATCATAGAAGGGACAGCAGAGGTGTATTTAATATCATTAAATGATGGCTCTGTTCCATTGAGGTAATTCATTAAGGCTTGCAGTAAACCAGCGTGTACGATACCAGGATGCTGGAACTGGATCACCTAACTGGAATGCAGCCTTAAGGTTATCAATTATTCCAGTGCTTTTTCCTGCTATGCCATGTCTTCTGCGAAAAGGCAGATTAGAAGGTCGCCAAATGGTAAATACAGATAGAATAAAGTACTTTAAAACAAAAAAATGTGACTGAATGCTCATTGTGTCACTCAAGTCTAAGCCTCCAGAAGAAGCAGCTGGGAAAATCTAGACTTTTGCAAAGATAGCTTAATGTCATTTTCCGTTCTCAACATCTGCTGCTTCCACAGTCATCCGCCGATGCATTCAGGTGAAAACCAGCAGTTAACAGAGAAACTAGTCGATCCATAACACCATCTGACTCTGCCCTCCATCAGCAGCCCCTTCCTCCTGCATCGGTTCTTCTGGTTTTTTTTGCCTGCAGTTCAGATCAGACAGATTTACCGCATCATGTTTGTAACGTGAATTATGCTTTTAATGGCTGGCACTAATTACCTAAACTATCGTCCTTTTACGCTGTCATTTCACCCAGCGCCACCTTGGACCGATTCCACTGCTGTAATTACCGTTAGAAGTTGATGCATTTAACACAATGCTCTTAAAGGCAGTTTTATTATTGCCGGCACATTCGGGTTTTGGTAAAAATCCTTTTAAATGGTCTTTCCAGGAAATCCCCCCCAAGACTGTAAATGGGAGCACATATGATTATATGTGCATTTGTGTATTTATACCTGTTTAAGCTTCTACACCCTGCATGAGCTTTTTTCTCCATGTCCTATATGTTCTTTGTCTACGATTTAGAGGTTCTGCTCAATTCCTCATCTCTGCCGCAGGCCAGCACAGCTTTCAGCTTCAGTCTGTGGTGATGGAAGTTTATATTGACCCATAAATTAGCTCTACTGCCCTGCCACATCCAACAAACTGCTCTCAGAAATGATAGACTCTGTTCCCTGTTAGCTGGAGATATGGAAGGAAAATTAGTTTTTTTTTTTTTTCCTTTTTCAAAGGCGCTTCTTCTCACCTCTCGCACTGCATTTTAATTAAGTTTTTCGTCATGCAGTTTGTTTTCCTGATCAGGGTGAACATACATATCGGACAAGGGCACGGCAGCGCTGTGTTGATTGTCAGGTCTTTGTTCAAGCCCTCAGACATTTCCCAGATATGCCTTTTTTATGAGACACCACAATTCAGATCACACCAGTGTGCAGACTCACATGCACAACTGTACTTTCCAAATAGAGAATGTGATAACAAAGGGCTGGGCGGTGTTCCTATCAACATTATTTGCAGAAGGACAATGAGCTAGTAAGGACAGGCTCATCCAAATTAGTATGTATAGTATTACCTGTCACAATTGGCTGTTGCAATATCAGTAGCACAATAAATGAGCAATTAAGTCCGATAGAAATGTTAATTCTTCAAGCCGAATAAGAAAACCTGGAGGTAAAACTCTCCTCATTACTCTATTGTGCCTTTTGTAGTGTAAAAGCTTAGAGAGTTTCAAGTTAATTATATTGTTCCTTATCAGGTTACAAAGGAGTGTATAGCACAGATTTGCTATGAGATTAGCTTATTGCTAAATGGTGACTAGAGCTGAATTCCGACGTCACACAGCATTTATCAGATGTTGTCGCCGAGCTGGTCTGTGAAGATCTGATTTTACTGTCCTGTGTCAGCGTGGAGCAAGTTGAGTAATGCTAGACAAATTAGCATTTTGTGATCAAGCAAAGTCATTTTCAGTACAACACTCTTTATCACAAAGTGAATGAGAGAATGTACATTTTCGGTAGCCTATATGATCAATTGTGCATCCTCATTTACTGTTTTGATTGATAAAATATTTGACTTAATTTCTTTAAAACCCAGTGTACTTCGACTTACATGGAAACTCCAGTATTTCTAACCTATGCACTATTTTTTACAGTCATTGCGATCATTGCGAAGAAATAGGGCGGCTTTATGCTAGAAAAGCGCTAGTTTGTACGACACGGCTGACCTCATCGGAAGTCTGTGTTTAAGCCAGATAATTCACCTTTGACCTGTTCACACCAACTGCCAACACAGTTTTTTTCCAAGGTCCCTGCACCATGAGAGTTTTAGCAAAAGCCGGAAATATTCCAAATATCAGACTAATAAGTAATCGAGGGAAGCCCGCATTAATGATGTGAAAAGCCCCGGAAGACCTAACTCAGGAAACGATGGGATCACCAGGAGCCCTTTTCGTTACATCTGTCGTTTCTGTCATTGGTGATTGATCTTCCTCGGGCTGGAAAGCGGCGATTATGACACTTTCATCAAGTTGTTTCTGCCCTTGACGATTCTTTTCTCTTCTCCCCTCATCTCTTCTCTCCCATCGCTTCCTTTCTTCACTCATCAATTACGCAGTTGTTTAATGAGCTTGCAAGTACAGCATGTACTCCATTCACCGCTCATCCTTACATCAGCCTTCGGTGTCGGTGTCGCTCTCTTTCCCCCCTGACACGTCATCTATACTCTTTGTCCTCTTGCCCCTTGCTGTCTCTCACCCGTCTCAGGCTTTGTACCGACCAGCCTCTCCATCTTTTCCCTGTGACAATTGTCATTTATTCTCTTTCTGCTCTTCACCGGAAGTGTCTCACTCTGCCTCATCCTCTTTAAATCTCTGACAGTAACATGATTCTAGTCTTGTATCAGTTATCTATGAGAGGTACTCATAGATAAGCTGTTGGTGAATCAAAGACCTCATCAATACCTGAAAGAATGTTGCCGCTTCTGCATGGTACCTGCATTGAGCGCTGTAACGTGGAGGTTGGTAATCGACTTATCTTCAGCCAGATATTTTAGATGCTACTAGCAAGCAGGCAGGTGAAACATAAGCTCTATATCTTAAGCGGTCAATGTAATTTATGTGGTAATCTCTCTGAGACCATTTTAATTTTCTCTGGTATTAACCTCTCACTGTTGATTTTGTCTGCATCTGTGGTATTAAGCTCTAATAGCTTTGGGTTGTTTTTTTATTTGTGTCAAATAGGAAACAAACGGTTTGTGTGTTAAGCCGTGGCTACATAAAAAAGAAGAACACCTGTAGTAGTAGAAGAAGAAGAAGAAGATGCTTTTTTAGGTACAGTTACTGCAGCCTCCGGCTAGATGATAGTATAAGTGACAGGTGCGTGGGTTGAACTTTGAGCCACTGAGGGGGAGGAGGGTGTGATTAACAGCACACTTATTGCACAAAGGTGAAAAGTTGCATATTGCGTTTTGTGTTGAGACTGAAAGGGCTGTTCACAGCTTGGTTTATAAGAAACAAAGAACACTGCATGATAAATGGAAGCAGTCAACAGGAATATGCTGGATTTTAATTATCAAGACTTAAAGTTTACAGCCATGCTAGCAGCTCTGTGAGGCTATATTTATGCACGGTGATGCTTTGAGCTAAATGCTAACATCAGAATGCTTACATGCTCATAATGAAAATGCTAATATGCTGATGTTAGGTGTAATGTTTACCATCTTAGTTTAGAGTCTTAGCATGGTAGATAAGGACTGTAGTTTTTATTTTTAATGATCTATTGTCATTATTTATTTAATAATTGTGTTTTTTAACAGCCCTTAAAAATCAAAATTTCCCATCACTACACCTACGTGGGCTAAACACCAAAATGGCTCGACAAAAGGGATGAGGACTAAATACTATGTTGTCCCAATGTATTTTCTGCCCGAATGTGCCAACAAAAGGTGATTTTTGTCACAAATGATGTACCTTTAGCAAAGGAAGGTTGCATTTCTCTGCTGCTTTTGTCTGGGTCTGTGAAGTGAGGCAACATTGTCTACCACTTACGATGTATTTGCTCTTGAAATGAGGTGTTCAATGGCGACTGGGCCCTGTGTAGGTACTCTGTGTTCCATTTGGCCTTGCAGACGCACTGCTTGTTATGTAGCCGCAAGGGCATCGAAACAAGCTTAAATGAAGTACGGAGGGTCTCGGAGGCAGCAGGTATGATGTTGAATCTCTATCAGCTGATGATCAAACAGCATCGTGTGGTGGAGAGGCTGTGGTAAACTCAAACTTTTTACACTTTATGGAGTTGGCAGAGACAACACAGACCCTTTTTGGTTTCAGCCGCAACAAGCCATATGAAATATATGTATATTAGTTAGTATATTAGCTTTACGATGCTGTTGGTACATGTGGTGTTTTGTTCACTCGTTGCATAGAAGTGTCAGTTCAGTTCTGACCCGGCTCAAACGGCAGCGTGCCATTCAGGATTTGGAGCGCCAAAGACCAGCCAAGAGGACAGGGTCATTTCATTACTTTGCTTTAGATATGGACATTTGAAATGTCTTTCTGGAACCCTACAGCTTTGGACAGTAAATAAAGACGGAAAGAAAAGAGTGAATTCGTCACTGTATTCATTATGGCTACATAATAAGGAGAGACTGAGAAACGCTGGAAGGGATAAATAGAGACGGAAGAAGGACGAGAACAGAGAGAGTGAGAAACAGAGTCCATTAGCTGCTATTAATTAACTCTGATTGGTTTTCACAGACTAGCTGCTTCTGAGCCTCGGAGAGATCAATTCTCCACTCTGGACCTCAGTCAACACACACACACATTTTCTTTTTCTTTTGGCCTCTCTCATTTTAACACTTACTCACACTTTTGCACGCACTTTTTTGATTTAAATCTTTTCGCTACAGGCGTACTAATGGTAGTGCATTTTAAAAAATTTTTTTCTATTTGTTTCTGAGCGTAGGCTGTATATTTATTATCACCATTTATTATTGTCATCATTATCATATTTGATACCAGCGTGAACTCAGTGGGTTAGAAATGACACATGTAAGAAGAGTAACATTAGGAAGACGTGTTTTGTTGTTTATACGGACATATCTGTTTGTCACATTGCTGTTGCTGTTGGCTTTAGGTTAAGTGCCAACCAGACGACAGGGTAGCCAGTTTGACATCCAAGATGAGGTTTCAGACTCTGCACATTGTGTGTGTCTTCACAAAGTTTTGTTGCCCCTTTTATATGAAAGTATTGTATTATTTGCATTTAATTGTCCTCCCATGCTCCCGACCTTGTCTAGTATATGCCCAGCATTATCAAACATGTCATATATTTTTTATAGTAGGTGTTCTCCTGTGTGCAGTGGAATGAGCTGAATTGTCACCTGAGGGCAAATGTCTGCAGTGGACAGTTGTCATTGTCTTTCATGCTAAAGCTGCTCATTCAATTTGAATAAATCAAAATGTCACAACTGTCTTGCTTGTTGTAACATCAATGCAGGTAAATTCCAATGCGAGCTTGTTCAGTAGGTGGGCATCTCAGGAAGGGTGTTCTAAATTGGTATTGACAAAACATGGCTCCAGCTTTACGCTATTTAAATTGATTTGATCTAATAGAATTAGAATTAGGGCACCGCCCGTGATACTGTAAAGATAACCTTTGAGGTTGCAGGGATGTAGATATTAAGCCTATTGTCTGTTTCGCTCTCCGGAGTGGAAGGTGGTGGTAATGCACCGGGATGCCAACCGCCGTAAAACTAGAAGAGGAAGATGATGCCCTTTGAGCCTTCTTTCTCTTTTTATTTTTCTCGATGTAAGTGTGTAGACAAACAAACACACACGGTAGCTCAGTATGGGTCAGAAATTCCAAGGCAATATATCTATGTGACCTTTTACCATTCTGCTGCTAGTAGACAGGCGAATAAAGGTCCAGGATTCCCCTACTGGTTAAAAGAACGAATCATAGGACATAAATAGTTCACATGTATAGGATGTATGATACAGTGTTTGGATTAGTGAACTGAATTTGCATTAGTTTTCTTTCTTATCAATAGTGTGATTAAATCCATATATGAAAGCAGCTAAGAGAACAGAAGAAGTAAAGTTTCTAGGTGGCTGCAATGGGCAAATGATAAATGTGAGTTATTTATGCTCTTTTTTCCCCCGTTATCTTTCCATGATTGGATCCTATTACTTTTACTAAAGCCGTGACCTAGTTGCCTTGTGAAAATCAATTGACTCGTAATGTCTCATCTTATTAATTCTAGATGGCACATTTGTACATTTTCAACATTTAGAAGCTGATCAATTTCCTGAATTGAATAAACAAAGCATTAGTCTCACTTAAACATCCCAAGTAGGCAAAGTTAGCATCACACTTTGAGTTAAAACTTTGGATTTAAACTGACTTGAACAGAATTTGACTTCGGAGACTCTTAAGACTGGATTTTATTGTCATTCCTACAGTAATTGCTATTTCACTCAGGCTTGGATCAGATATGACAGATACAGTAAGTCTTCTCCACATGAGGTAGGTTTTCAGCTCCGTGTCCAGCTGTGACTTGGATCTTGCCTCGTCTCCAGTCCGTCACGAAAGCAGAGTGTGGAGAGCTTGAAGAGGCTGAGTGAACAAATGCAGAGTTGAACAACTATGAACATGTTTTTTTTTTTGTCAAGAATCCCCCTTGTCATCTTGTCATAGTTAGCTTTTCATCCTCGCAGACGGCAATAATAGGCTGTCACTGACAAAGAAACTGCACCATGCAAGGATATGCTGATATGAGTGGGACAAAAAAAATAAAAAATTTCCGGAGAGAAAAATTCGACTATCAATTGTCTTGCTTTGCTACAGTGCAGGTGCTCTTTTCTCCATGGTACAACTAAGTCACTGGGAGGGTATCTGAGTTTGAATGTTGGTTGGGAGGATAATTTATGACAAACTCTGGGTCGCGAGCACCAACTTGCAACTGCCTTCAGTTCCCAAAGGGCAACTGACTGGACTACTGACAGCAGTGCTGTGGACAACACCAACGCCTCTGTGCTCATCCGCATTGATGAAGTGCACAGATTGCCATCAATTGCTACAAAAGATGGCGGTACTTGAAACAATGATATTTGCACCGGAGAAGGCTTGTGAACTCACTGACACTCTCCCAATGTCTGAACCCATCTCGACACGATTTAAATGGACAGCTAACTCTAAATGACGCCATTTCCCACAAGTCCTGTGCTGTGAATGGAATTTCTACCTGATGAGATAATCTGGATGCAAAAAACTAAAGGTAAGTGCAAGACTGTACTCCCACTGATGGCAACATTTACGGCTTTTCAGGTCAGCCAACTAAAATCCTGCACATCTGGCAGACAGCCAAAGGTGTACATAAACCCAGACCACAGTTAATTAAATTCAGAAAACAGGTTTGAAGCTCTCCATGAGAAAGAAATGGAGATGTGTACTGATAAGAAAATTATGACGTGTTCATGTCAATGGACAAAGGCAAGAAAGTTATGCATAGGAATGGAGCGGAGGGGAATAACCCCTATCTAAGGACACAGTTCAACCTGTAGTTTTGGTGTGGGAGAGCAAAGTTACAGGTCGCTCAACTGGCATTTGAACACCCCAAAATTGATTGAATTATTCTGTATTGATGTTTGCAGAGAGCAATCGGAAGTGCTAATGCAGGATTTCATTGAACAGTTTAATGGCCGTGACAAACTTGGAAGGTTCAGCAGACTCCTATCACTGAGTACATGGCTCAGCAAAACCTGTGGTCTGAAAGTCATCAACTTTGATGACTTTAACTTGCTCGGGGGACAAAATCATCTTTTCAGGGTAGACGGCCTTGTAAAGTACTAAAGTATCGATGGACCATTTTTGGTTCTGCCCAACATGATGCACTCTGACGCACAGCAGCCTCGGCACCAGGAAAACCAAACACCACAGCCTCGGTGTCAACATGCTAGTAACCAGCTCGTGGGTCAGCCGTTCAATTCCTTCTCCCTTCACTGTCCCTGCTCCCCGGCCTCACCCCTTTTGTGAGTCACTGACAAGATGGATTTCTTTGTATGTTTCTAATGCATTATGTAATGCACTTTAAATATGAAATGTGCTACAAATACACTTGCCTTACCTTTTGCACAGTATCCCTGTCATCTTGTCATAACTGAAGCTGGTACTAATCCAGACAGGTTTTCGTGTCTTGGAATCAATTAGGGCTTGTGTCCACCCGGCACTGCTTTTCATTCTAGCAGTGCTTCTTCCCTGCTTCTGCTGTTGCTGTGTGACTAGTAAAAACAACAAACGCACCCCAAAACAACAGTTTGAAGCGTGATGTAGTTGAACAGAAGTCGTCTGTGTATGTTTCCATTAAAACTGTATTCCTGCCATGCTAGGTGTCAAAGACGTGCTGTCAGCCAGCGCTTCCACTTTATTGTAATAAAGAGAAAACGACAAAAAGTGTTGCTTTGAAGAGATCTGTGGTGGGCAGGCAGCTGTAACATAGCAAAAAATTAGCGCGTTCTCTCTCTCTAACAAGGCCTGCCGATGAATGAGAGATTTTGGGGGGGGCTAGCTGGGAGATGGAGAGGAAGTAGATGAATGACGGGAGGCGGAAGACAAAGATAGAGAGCTGGGGTCGGAGAGAATAAGCAAGGGAAAAGGAAGAAAGTGCATATACAGTTAGGTCCATAAGTATTTGGACAGTGACACCATTTTTGTACTTCTGCCTCTGTACACCATTACAATGAATTTGAAATGAAGCAATCAAGATGTGATTGAAGAGTAAACTTTCAGTTTTAATTCAAGGTGTTCGACAAAAGTATCACAATAACCAGTTTAGGAATTACAGCCATTTTTATACTTAGTCCCCCATTTTCAGAGGCTGGGAAAGATGAAGATGCCTACTTGCTGGGTGACAGACAAGCAGAGAGATGGACTGATGCGACGTCAAGTGAATGCAAAGAAACTGGGAGAGAAGTGGGCTCTGATCGGTGTCATGAAGACAAAGAACTGATGTAGCTGCTCTGAAGGCTTCGTCCTGCTAATGCAGCAGGAGCAAAGGCAACCCTGCACCGGTGTGTGTGTGAGAGAGAGAAAGTGTGAATCGCTGTGGCTGAGAAGTGTGTAGCTTTCTTCCCCTTATCAGTGACATGCTCATTGATTACCACAATGACTGCTGTTCGATTGGTCCCCTGTGATGAATGAGCCCAAGACCCATTTCCAAAATGACCTAGCAAGAGAAGCAAAACAAAGTTACTGTTTTTTGGGGTTTCTTTTATTTTGTGTGTGTGTGTGTGTGTGTGTGATGCACTTCCAAGGTCCCCTCACCCCATTTGGGCCATTTTCCTGCAGCTGAAATTGCCTAGTTTTCCACACGGCTGCACAGCTCCACAACACTGAGTGAGTTAGTGCGGGCAGTCGGCTGCTCTGCGAGAGTGGACTTGACAGAATTTGGTTAATGGACTCCAAAAGAAAAAAAGTAAAGACAGAAGTACATACTAATCATTATTATGAGGAAATCTTCTGGAAAAGTGAAATGTTTGCATGGATCCTATACACGTCTAAAGGCAACACTCACACAACGTGTGTCGGTAGACCAAAACGCTAAGACATGTTTGGAATCAAACCGATTGTAGCCTGGTTTGCCTTGCAGGAATTGTAAAATGCTTTCACATGCAATTTATTTATTAATCATTGAAGAACACTAAATGAAGCTCTTTAGCCTCATGAAACAACTAATGTAACACTTAGTGGAGTGTTGTCCATAAGAGTCTTTATCCGTTTAAATTTAAACTGTAAAATATAGGAAATACTCGGTGTGAAAATGTTAGTGATTGAAGTTACATATCGGGGGAACAGTGCAATAATGTTTTTCATTATCTGTCATGAGTCATTGTGTGGACCAGGCTGTGTGCTTGGATCAGATATAGAGGAATGAGCTGACTGCGGTCTGTTTTGTTTCTCCTCGGTTGTTGCGTGACTCCTGGTTGCCGTGCCTCACTCAGGACAGCTGCAATATCCTATGATGCAATATAATCTTATGCATATTAATTTGTCCGCATGGTTGTTTTTACTAATAGTGCTGCTCGTGAGAGGAGTGGGTGCTCTGACTTTGTTCCTGTGCTTTGTATCTGACAAACGGTGATGGGTATCCATGCTGATGTGTTGTGTCTTTTTCGGGCATTCTTACTAGCTTCCTGATACCATCATCAATAAGCATCTGTTTTATTTTAATCATTATGCATTGCTTTAGCTGTAAGAGAAAGAAGTTTAGGGAAGGAAAAGTTTGAAATGACGGGACGTTCTTGTACTCCCAATTCCGACAGAGGGGCCCCTGAACAAGGCACTTAATACACAAAATGTTTGGACATTTATTAAGAAAGCAGTTGTGGTTGGAGAAGGATTTTGTCATGTGTTCCACTTATGGTCTTAAAGAAGCCAGTTTTCACCAAAGCAGGATCTAGAATCCTCGCTGCTGGAGTGACAGCGGTCTCGGGATGTGTGACAGTGTTGTAACTGTATAGATAATAGCAGTTGTTTTTCAAATTAGGAACAAAAATACTTTACAGTGAAGATCACAACGTGCGTATGTACTGTATATAACAAACCATACTGTGGTTGTGCAGCCAATAAAAGCGTGTCTATAAACCTAATTATCTCGGTAAGAGTATAATGTGTGTGCTAATTGTTTGTGGTCATGAAGACAGTGCTTTTATTTATTGATTTTTGGTTATATCACTATATAATGTCACTGTAGAGAAGAAACGTTTATTCAGAAGAGTGAAGAAAACCCAATTGAACCCACCTCTGGCTACACCCACAGCAAATTGTACTTGCCCCAGAATAACCACAAAGAAAACCACACTTTAAATAGAGCGATTTCTGCCCACTCAAGGTCACAGACAGACACACACACACGGATAGTTTATCATGATGAATAACAAACAATCTGTCCTTTAGTTAAGAGCGGCACACACGGACAAACGCGTCCAGATTTGTGTGTTTCCACAACTCAGCAGAGTGAAAGTGGGTGGAGGGCCGGAGTGGGTGGCCAAAAAACGCAGTTAATCCAGAGCAGTCCTCTTTGGTGCACTATGTGAAGCAATTAATCACAGTGTAAGTGGTGAGAGTGTGTGAAGTAAGCTGAGCCAGCCAGAAAAGGGCACAAACACCACAGTTTCTAATTTCCATTCACCTCCTATTCATTTATTTCCCCCCTTTTTTTGATTGGTTTCGGTGTGCTCAAATCCACTTATGACCTCAGCAATAGCGACCTTGCTGAGGTTATAAGTGGATCTCGCAACTCCTGACTCAAAGCCAGGTCTTGTATAACAGCAGATAAACTGCTTCTACAATAAATGATGTTTGATTTAGACACCGACGCACACACGCGCGCAAACGCAAGCAGACAGCTGGGCATTGAGGCGATTCATGGTCCAGTCAGCATCAGTCAGCATCATCTGTGCTTGTACAACCACTGGGTACGCACGCACACGCACACACGCACACACATGCACGCACACACACATGCACACAGAGTACGCTAGATCCTTTCTGCCTGGTCACGATATATATATATATATATATAGGATTGTGACTGTTTGACATTGACTTGTACTCGCCTGTCCACGACCCTTGAAACACTCTCGCGCATGCACATACACATTCATGTGCACACTCACTTCTCACGTGCATGAAAAGTAATACATGCTTTCAAGCATAAAACAATTGGAATTCAAACAGTGGTATCGCTAACAGGGGAACGGGTGGGGTCTGCTGCTCTCTGCCAAGGGAGTGACACAGCATCACGCACATTTGCGCGCGCGCGCACACACACACACACACACACACACACACACACACACTATCATCATCATCATTCAGGAGGTAGCCAGCCTGTCCCGGGCTTTAACCTGTCCTTGTCTCTTCTGTTTGGAGTCAGCAGGACTGTTGACACCACACACACTCACACCCCCTGTCAGACTCAGATGTGTTCATACATACTTAAACACATACATCCTCCTCGGTCTGTGCCACTTTGAATGCAGCCAAACGCAAGTATCTGTTGCCCGTATTGAAATTAATATATATGACATTTGAAGTGTTTTCCTGACTTTTTGACCCACTATCACTCAGTATCACTTACGATCACCGAGCAGTCGTGTTCTGACTCTGTCTCACTTAAAAGAAGCTGTCGGGATAAAGCCAGTTCTTCCTCTATGAAGCCTTTGTGCTGTTCTTTTCATCCTGGCTGTCATCACCAACACTTAGCCTCTTTAACAAGCTAGCCACAGCCAGGTCAGCGATATGTTCACACACATCATTTTATTCTGGCGGTCCAATGACTTTGCATGTTTCAGAATATGCGTGTTTGGCGTTTCCTGGTGGTTGTATAAGAAAACCCCAACTGTTTTTTAAATTTAATTTAAGCCTGATTCAAATATCATTTTAGTTTCAGTTTCCAACATTGTCCTGTATTTCATTTTACTTGTTAGTTATTCCTCTATTTCTATTTCTCTATATCCTCTATTCTTATATTTAAATAGGTGGGAAAAACTCATTCCAGAAGTGTATATACCTATTTTATTTTTCTTGATTGCAAATGGGGTGTAAGTAAGGAAACAAAATTACGAAGTTGCCTAAAGTGTGGGAGGTTTAGTCCAGCCAAGAGTGGCAGCAGATTAGCAGCCACACTAAACTAACCTGTCCTTGTCCTTTCTGTGTGTGTGATTGAGAGAGACTAATTAAAACTGCTGAGTCACAATCACTTTAGCTCTCTAAGCATGAATAATATTGGAAGCAAACTGTGGCTGAGTAAAAGTATATCTCGTATTGCCTACAATTAATTTGTGCGCCTTCATTTGCACTCTGCATGACCGCAGACTCCGCTGAACATAATGATATAGAAAATGCTCAGGTGTAAGTTACACTCTATTGAATTGGAAGACTGAGTCACTTCCATCCTGTCTTTAGGGATAACTCAAAAAGTAAATCTTAACTGTAGAATTTTAGACTCCAAGTAGAAGGAGGCACAGCTCTTCGAACCATTTAATGTAAAATGGATGTTTGAAGGGTGAAAACTGTGGGAGTGAATTCACTTATTGAGAACCACTGCTGCACAGAGAGGTTAATATCATTGATGACTTCACCCACTCTAGCTTTGACAAGATATCAAAAAGCTTTAAAGCTTAATTTTAAACCAATAAAGTTCAAAGTTTATAGTTTGAGTGAAGTTTAAAGTGTGACGGATTTGTAAGACTTCAAATAGGAGTGGGTTTATCATTCCAACTCGCTCTCGTTTTCTCTAGGAGGAAACTGTATTTTGTAAAATCCATAAAATTGGCTTAAGTATAATATTAGATATGAAAAATAGTCATGCATGATGCACTTTAATACTGATTATAATAGTGGTCATGGTAATAATAATACAATCCAGACTGCTGTGAGGACTGTGACTGCCAGGTGTGTAATGGAAAAGGATTCTGTCTCGGCACATAAATTGGTTCAAAACTATAGCATCTAATTTAGTGTCTTGATCTCACTCTGTACATTTCTGTATTTGTATTCAGATTTCTCTATCTCTCTGGCCCTCTCCGTCTCCCCCTCCTTCTTCTTTTTCTGACTGTTCCGCCTTAGCCTCCCTAACACCAATTATACTGTGTCAAATCCATGCATGTCAGTTTCCAGATCCCTAATCATCCCTTCTCTCTTTCATCTACAAATCCTTTGTTCCTCCCCCCCTTTCCCTTCTCTCTAACCTTTCTTCTTCGCTCCTCGCCCTACCCCACCCCTGCGTCTGCGCCGTGTACACACAGCCCATCCTCCTCATCCTCTTTCCCATTTATCTGAATCACACTTACCTCTCCTCACACCACCTTCCTTTGATTTTTTTTTTTACCCCATTTCCTATTTCAATTTGATACCTCTCTGCTTCTTTCCAGCCTTTCCGTGATGAACTTTGTTGCGTAAATGTGCTGGTTTAATAGCACATTGGTTTTCATGTGTGAGTAAGCCCACAAGGCACTTCTCAGTTGCATAGGGAATCTTACTTGGTCGGACTTTCTGAAAAAAGCATCGTTTACCTTGATGTGTTGGAGGGCAAGTGGTGCACGCAGTCATCTGCAGCTCCTCATCTAACATTTCAGTGTGGCTTCTTTTCTATTCTTCTACTAGTCCTCCCATCAGTAGTTAAAACTGGTCTGCTGACCAAGTGGCATCAAATCTGTCCACATTACGTAGCGTAGGCCACTTTTTATTGAAGAATAGCACAGCTAACCAAGTTTAGCTATATAGGTGATATAGCTATTTTGCAATAGAAGTCTCCCATTGGTTTCCATTGGAAAGTTTTTAATATGAAACAGTGGCAGACTAAACCTGGCCTGTGGGGGAAAAAAGGTTTCTGTGGAACTTTCCTGCCTGAATAGGCTTGGTCCGATGATAAAGTCACATCAGTATACATCCACAGTAGGTGTTTTATTATCAGAATTTGAGCATTTCCTTAATATTAACTTCCCTTACAGCACAGAGTAAGTGACGCATGTAAATCATTTAGAACCTGTTTATTAGTGATATTTAGAAGCTGAGCTAAAGTAAACTAAGCTAACCGTCTCCTGGGTCCTAGCGTAAGACTCCAGCGATTTTACACATGAAGTTCAGTTTCCTCATCTACTACTCTTCTGTGGCTCGGAGAGGAGCTTTCTAAAGTTTAAAAATAACAATAACGCTGATGATGTCAGGGCTTTAACATTATTGGAAGAAAGCCTGCGTTATGCTCTGAAGAGGCAGGGAGCGTATGATGGTAGACACTATTGAGTCGCATTATGGGAAGTGTGGGATCCAGTGTTTTTGAAGCTCGAGCCATGCTGGGGACAACTAGTCATGAGTCATTTATGCCTCTGCTGCTCCAATTTTGACAATTGCAGATCTTCTTTTTGATCATCAACAGTTCATTTGATTGTAGCGTAGCCTTAAAGGAAGACCTATGTTTGAGTGCCAAGAGCCATTCCAGACGGATGAATCCAGCAATGTCACCGATTCAATGTCTGGGTAAGAGCTTCTGTCTGCCCCACCCTTGCCTGTTTCCCAGGCAGAAAAGACACACATGGGAAGGTGTGTGTTGTGACTGTAGTAACAGGGGCTGGGCTAAGAGAGGGAGAGAGAGCTGGAAAGAGGGCGAGGGAGGTAGGGGGCGGGGTTTGTTTAGTTCTGTTGTATTTTATGATGGTAACTGAGCCTCCTGAGCCAACAGGGGGGAAAACAAGGGAGACTGAGAGAGAGAGAGAGAGAGAGAGAGGGGCAGAGATGATGGAGAATGAGGAAAGATGGTTAGTAACATGAGTGGTGGCCGAGGGACGGGAGCCAAACGCGGCAAAGGAGGGAGGGATGGACGGACACACGGACGGATAGAGGCAGAGCGCGTGTCAGTGTGCCGCTCGTCGCCCAAACAATGAACGTGCTGTGGTCGCTGCCGGCAACGCATCGTCACGGCAACCGGAGCCAGAGGGGTGCGCACTGACAATGACAGAGAAAGAGAGGGGGGGGGAGGAGGATATATAGAAAGAGAGATGGTGTCTTCCCCAAATGGATAGATCCTTCCTCTGTGTGTGTCTTTACGTGTCTGTGATTGTTCTCTCTGCTTGATCATGTGTGTCTGTGTGTGGTCGGTGTGTGTTGGCGGCCAGTTGTCTGACACCATGATCTTCTGTAACCATCTAGGTGAATACAAGAAGGATGAGCTGCTGGAGGCGGCGAGGTGAGTACCAGACTCTGCATGCTCTTTGTTTTCATTTGGGGGGTTTTCTCGCCGTATTTAGCTTTTTTCCTACGTTGTGACATCCTTTCATGTTGTTTTTCTTCTCCTCGTTCACCAGTTCCATTCTGTGGCTCCATCTCATCTCTTGTTTCCATGCTTACTTGCTCCTGTTTCTGTTTCCTTTCCTTTTTCCTCCCTGCTTGTTTTCTCTCCACTTATTTCCCTGCTTGTTTTCCTCCACCCTGTTTCACTCTTTCTTCTGAATTCCTCTTATTTTTTTTATAATTACTTTCATTCTTCTTCCTTTTTTTCTTCCTCTTCCCCTCCCTTTCCCTTTTATTCATGTTTCCATGTTTGCCCCTCTTCCCTTTTCTCTCTTTGCAACCTCCCCTTCCTCTCCTCTCTGATCCATTTATGTTTTCTGTTTCCGGTCCTTGCTTCTCCTCCTCTCGCTCCTTTTGTTGCTGTCTTGCTTCCAGTCATTTTGCCGCTCTCTCCCTGTCTGTCAAACTGTTTATCACTTGTTCTTCTTTCCCTCCCCTTTCTCCTCCAGTCACCACACACACACACACACACACCTACACACAGGTGTTTGAGATCCTGAGAGTTCAGTACATGTGGGCCAGGGACACTTGTACATTTTGGAGGCATGTTATGGTTTCAGGCTGTGTGTGTGTGTGTGTTTTTGTCTCTCGCATGTGGAAATGGCATAGCTTTCGTTTGGGATTGTGTGGGTGGCTGAACGCTCAATGCCTCAACAGCCTCCCTCCTTCTCTCTCTCACTATGCCTCTTTCTCTGTCTCTCTCCCAGGCATATACACACACACTCACTCTCTCTCTCTCTCACTCACACACACACCAGGAAGCAGCTGTCCTAGCATAGCAGTACCCCAGTGTATTATGGGGTCAGCAGGCTGTTTAAGTGTGAACTGTGAACTCAGTGTGCTTCCATCACAGCTGAGCCACTGGCTGGCTCATCACCAATGTCATTTTGCCGAAGAGTCTTCTTTTTCTTTTTTCTTTTTTTAGTGTTATGTTTGGTCAGATAACTCCCACATATGACTTATGGGGATATTGTTATTTAACCCTTTTGTTTGTTATTTTTTGCCTTTTTGTAAGTGGCCCAGATTGCATCCTCGCACAATAGTACAGAATAATAATAAAATGGTTCTAGTGTGAAACTCAATGCATTGACTGAAAAACCTAATCATTAATGTTCATGAGCGCAAAACTCTTTGCTGATCTGAGGCTTCTCTTGTGATTTATTAGCTGTAAATATTGGAAAGGTTCCAGATCATTAAAATATATTTTAAATGTTCCATTAACTAGAGTTCCTATAGATAAACACATAAGTGAGGCTAAATATTCCCCACAATCTATTTATTATTTTGTTTAAACCTGCATTATTTGTTTTTGGGGTTTTTGGCCACTTGGTGGCAGTTTAGCATTCTATTAACACATATTATCACATTCTAAAGTTGATATGACTAACATGTTAGCAAGCAGATGCTTATTTACACATCCAGCAGACAAAGAGCAACATTAGCATCCATTTGGACTTGTGTTTCTGTCCACCTGATGTAAGTCCAATATTGACTCTTGTTTTAGCTCTGGTTTGCGCTCCACCAACTCCTTTGCTGCTGCTGAGTGCTCCAATACGTTTACCAGCTGGATGCTAACTTTGTCTGCTGTTTGGTGCTGGGCAGCAACAGTGTTGGACGAAGTACTTTTTACTTCAAGTGAAAGTTGCAATGCTACAGTTTAGAAATACTCTTACAAGTAAAAGTGTAAGTAAATGTACAAAAGTATCACAACATAGCCTACGTAAA
>JAVQJF010089838.1:0-15171 GCA_036023855.1 Gadopsis marmoratus
CCGGCCATCCTTCTTCTGAGGGGAGCTGGAGCAGTGGTCCGTTAACTAACAGTTATGAAACAGCTCTTACCATTAGGACAATGGCAGTCCCTGAAATGTGTGGCACTTCAGATGATGACTGATGTCCATGTGGCATCAAATGCCGCTGGGAGGAAGCTTAAGGTGATTAAAACCAAAGAAAAAAATTCATCAGTTTTCTGCATCTTTGACTTCAATTAAATTCTATTCAGCGATACAAAGCTGAGTAAAATTAAATTAATACCTCAAATGTGTTGATTTCAGCTCAGTGTGATGACAAACTGCAGATAGTCTTTTTTATTATGTGTGGGTTACTGTTATTTATTAACTAAATATTAATTAACTCCAATCTCAGTTTTTACAGTGTACTAGTTTGTCAATTTGCATTTGGCGAAGGCCTCTCATTTCGATATGTATGGTTTTGAACAGTTGGCTAAAATTCGACATCTAAAAAAGGACAACATTTGGTGTTTCTTAATAGAGTTGCTTTACTGTAATTGAAATGCTAATACAACTTAGCATAATGCTAGCACCAAGTCCTAAGGGTTGTGAAGTGGTGTGGAAGTGTCACGCAGCAATACTAACCAGCAACCGCACAGGGATCTTTGTACTGCCATGTGGCAGGGTTGAACAGCTGACGTACAGTCGTCAAAGTGCCCGATCGATCAATATCTCTCCTCCATCTTCACAGTTGATCAGTGGAATTCTACAGTGTTACACAGTAAATACAGTTTTTCTTCACCTTCCAGTCTCATCCCCAGCATGACTGGCTACCGCAGCGCGACGTCGGTTGCCTTTCTCCAATTGCTTTTTTCAGAACCCCCTGCAGTCCCAACCGCTGCAGCTTAAACGTTCTACCAATGTTCAGATGAATAGATAGAAATGGCAGCACCTGATTTGGTCTGAATACAGCCTATTAGGCTATTTTTGACCCCCATTCATTTTCACTTATTCATTTCACAATTCATTTTCATTAGACTGGAAATGGGATGGATCTGGAATTCCTTATTTGGGCATATAATTTATGTCACACTTTACCGGTCTATAACTGATTGGAAATGACTTTTGTCTTTGTATTTAGAAATCACAACTGAATGGTCACATGAGGTTTGCCTGGGAGGAGGGAATGGTGCCACCTATCAGCCAGTTTATAGATTTATGATGGCATAGCCAAATGTCTGCTGTCATTGGTGGGTTATAGCATCATTTTATATCTGTATGGTGCTCTGGTAGGAATGTGCACCCAACATGTTGCATGGATGGACTGTAATACCTTTTTCGGTGTACTGGGAAAATGAAAGTCAAAATGACAAAATACTTTCACCCTGCCTCCTCCAGTGGTCTATCCCGGACCTGCATCCACTCATTGTCAGGTCATTGTGTCAACTCAAGTGGCAGCTAGAAGATCCTGAGGCTCCTTTGTTCTTACCTGATACGTGCCTCCTAATAACTCCCGTGTGTTTTCTGTTCCCCAGTGTGTTCTCGGATTATCATTACCACCTCAGCCTGTCTTACCTGCCCTCACCCCTCGGATCTCACCGCATCCCCTCTAACTCCAGCCGGCTTCCCCTTCATCATCACCAGCCTCTTACCTACTGTCACGTCATCTCTGTCTGCGTTTGGGTCCTCCTGTCTCCACACCAAAACACATGTATTGTTATGTACTATGTATTTGACGGTGATATGTCACCATAACAAAAGGAATTTTTTGTAAAGTATCTGAATGCTGCTACTTCGGTTAGTTTTGTTAAAATTGTCATTTAAAAGCTGTTAAAAAAAAAGATATTGTATACCATTTATACAGTTTTTTTTTTTGTATAATCACGTGACAATTCAGTAAACAGTTTGTTGTTTTAATTTGAATACGGTTTTCCTGTCAGTTTGAAATACAGGGGGAAAATTGTCAAATTAATTGGGGGAAAACTGGGAAAAACATTTATAGTGTATGTGGTGTGTGCAGTGGAGAAGTGAGACAATAAAGTATACTCAAAACAGAGTGCATAGCAAGAAATGCTGTGTGTTCACGAGTCTGTTGAAGTAAACTACTGTACAGTCAATGTAAACAAGAAATGAGAGAGATGCAAAAAATATAAATAATTCTGCACGGTTTTGAAACAGCTCCGGGAAGATTTCCGGATATTGGAAGTGTTAAATATTTTTTTTGATGTTATATATTTGCTGTATACTAGCTACAAGTGTATGGTACACACATACTGTTTACAATTAGTATAGAATTGGGGGACCGAAGACCATCTCATGCTTACCCTTTGAATAATGACCTTCAGGATTTAGTTTCACCACGTATCTCTATAGGACACTGAACCCCGAACTGCTCGAGAAGGTTAAGCCAGCTCTCTGCATGACAGCTTGCTGCCATCGGTGCGCGAGTGCGTCTGTGGATCAGAAGCAAAGTGTAGAGCTCTTTGAATGAAGCCTGTATACAAATGCAGCCATTAGCACCATATGAAGTTATTAGAAACGCGTTAGCAAACAGCTGGATATTCACACATCCAGCGGACATGGAGCGTTCATCGGGAGGTTCGTTTGTGTCCACCTGATGAATATTCACTCTCCGGTTTGGTCTCCACCAACTGTTGTGGCGGGCAATTACCTGGCTGTTTGCGGCTAAATACTGTATTTCACTACCTGTGTCAGACTGCTGCTTGGTGATGAGCAGGTAGTTTACAGTGGGGTTTTTAGAGCTTGTCAATTAAAAGCAGGATTATGAGAGTTTTGAGGAATATCAAAACATGAGAAACTGCAATGGACAATGGACCTGTGATCTTCATACTGTCCATACATAATATATGAACTACCCTGCTGCTTTTCTTTTCCTTATTTACTTTCTTTGTTTACATCTTTCTTTCCTGTTGGTGCATCCCCGCTCTCTCGGTCTTCCTGATTATGGTATATGACATTGCTATTGTCTACTTGAAGAATTTTTTTTTCCCATTCTCCTGTCATTTTGGGTGTTCCTATGGGAAAACATAATAAAATTCTCACTCTGCCCTCATTAGATATACACACTTCACACCCACAAGCATTTTTCAGACTTGAAATAATGTGCTATTAAATATGGAGGAGCTCATGCTGGGGGCCAGGCTGTGGCCATCATGGCTTGGAGTTGATTCCCATCTGCCATCTCTATGTACACTGCAGCCATGTTCCACCCACTGTACAGCTAAAGCAATGCTCATGCTCATTGTTTAGTCTCTTCCTCTGTTTGTGTGTCTTGTGTTACATGCTCGTGTGCTGCTGGGAGCAGAAATTAAACTTCTTTATTGGAATGTGTCAAACTCTCTAAGCTGGAAAGTATTTTTCTAAGTTCACTGCTTCCTTAGTGGTTTGTGCCAAGGGAGTAATCCATTTTGAAATCAGCATTCAAATTGAATCCCGTGAATAAATGTGTTTGCTCTTTGCTGACTTTTCCCACCTTCAGTGATTTAATATTTTGGTATTACTGCCTTCACCTGTTTGCCTCAAAATCCCTCAGCACAGGATCGTTAGCAGCGGAGCCAAAGACTCAAAGAAATAATTTTAATTACTGGATTAAAGAGTATTTTTGCTTGATCAAATCAGAATGCCTTCAGTTTCTGCGGGGGCTGAAAAGAAACCTTTGTTTGCATTTCCTCTTTTGCTTTTTTTTAACTACTATTTTTATACCGTGATGAAAGACTGCCTTGTTTTTGCATATGATCAGATCAAGACCAGTTGTTGGAGAAAACATTTCAGGTTGCTTTAGTTTAGTTTCTCAGCAGTAAAGTGGATATCAAGGTGTACTGGGAAATGACAAACCACAATCTTTACTGTACCAGTTTGTCTACTAATATTCCCACAGTATAAGAGTTTCTCCGAAATATCTGCTGTTTCAAGCTTTTGGTTTTACTTTAAAGAAATAGACATTTTGAAAAATATAGTATTTTGCTTGCTAGCTGCTTGCAGCTAGTTAATTTAGCTTAGTATAAAGACGGGTAACATGCCGAAACAGCTAGTTTGGCCTGCTAGCACCTCTAACTAGACTTACTAGACTAAATGGCCTACCAAACCTATGGCAAACACCCTGGTATAGGTCTTCTACAGTGGCCCTGAAGGTCTACACACAAGGTTTGATTACAGAAATGTTGTTTACATCCCTTCACTTCACTAAAACATTCTAAAACGGTTTCTTCGGTTGATCCAATGTGGCACCGCATTGAATAAACTCTGAATTGACTTGGGCTCAGTCCTATCACAAACAAGAAACGTTGGCCCTCCCTTTCCATAATCTGAAATGTCGTTGTCGTGCGCGGGCATAGCGGAGGCAGAAAAGAGGACCCAATCGCACACAGCTGAGGGGAAGGGAAGCAAAGTCCAGTTTATTTAAACAACAGACACTTACAGGGAGGTAAGGCTGTTAACTTAAGGGCCAAGCGCACGGGCAAAGTCCATGGGGGTGAAATGGAAACGCAAAGGTAATCCGGCAGACAAACGGCGTAACATCTAGGACGCGCAGGCGGAGACGCACACATGGCGACGACAACCTACTGACAAGAGACTGAGGAAGACTAACGAGGGAAACAGACACAGGTGAACACTGGGACCAGGTGGAACACAGGAGGGAGACTAACGAGGGCAGGAAACACGACCAAATAAGGAGGGAACCACACCAGGGAAGGAAACAGTGGACAACAGAGGAATCACAAACCTATCACACAAACCAGAAACACAACATAAGTCCACTGGGCCTGACAGTTGTGTTTTGTTAAATGTGAATGTGTTTTGTGAAATGTCGCGTTTTGACCAATCAGGGCCACCGTAGCCTTTACCATCATCTTCGACATCAGCGACACAGTCGTCCATGAATCTGGCAAAACCTGTGACGCTGTTGCAGATCAGATGACCAAAAACATGGCTTGAAAATAAAGTATATCGGTTCCTCTATTAAAAATCTACATGCGACAGAATCCTTGTTAGAATTAAAGATGACCTTTACACAACCAACAGAGGTGAAGTATTAAAGCATAAATTAGATCCTCAGTTAAATTTTAAAAGTACTACTAAAAATTTTATTTTATTTAAATTTGTAAAATGATTAAGGCTAACCATAGCTAATTTTAGAAATCCCATCTTATCTTCATCGTGTCTTATCTCAGGTTAGGACATCCTAAATTCTCATTCCAACATCACTTATTAACTTTTATGACTGTTACCTAGCAACTGACGCTACTTTTTTCATCTCGCCAAATGAAACAACTTTGTAACTAATGATTCCCATTGAAACACATACATACATACATACATGTGAAATAAATATTAATTATTTCCTAAAATATTAAAAAGCCACCTAATGTAGCTTTTATTCCTTATTTTCCCTAAACAATGTGGGTCAAAATATTATGAAGCTGTGATACGATGCTAATCCAAGAGATTAGATTTGGGGCTCATACAGTGAAGAATGTTATATTTACTAAGATATGGTCCACTGGCTGGCCTCGTAATGAAGGTGATAACATTATAGTTAGTATGGAAGTAATGTTTTTAAATATGCGCCTTATTGTATCCAGCTGTACTTAGTTTACCTTCTTTTTTACCTCACTGTTGTAATATCTTATTGTCATATAAAGCCTTCAAGCATCCCCTATGAACACTGTGATACTGACATTGGATCGCCGTTTTCAGTTTGGCTATTAATACTCTATCTGTCCCTATCAATTAAACCATTAATAAATTAAGTTCACTAATTAACATGTTGACCTTTGAGCTTGCGAAGGCGTGTTTTAGAAGAAGTATATCCCAGTTTCATTTCAGTGTTTTTGAATGCTATCCATAAAATGTCTTTTTTTATGGATCTCTTATATGCGTTTGACCGGCATACCACCCATATAGTAGATAAACATCTTCACTGTGACATGATATATGTATTATTAAACAATTTTGGATACCTTGTGCTGAAATCTCATCCCTTCTAATGATACACTTGAGTGTGTCCTCAGCAGGAGAATGACAGCATTTGTTCAAACACTTAAAATGACCTAAGATCATGTTTCCCTGACAAGTGACCTCTTGACAGGTACTTCCCCAGATTGGAGAAACAAATGACAAATCATAGCTTTGTTGGTAGGCTTAAGCATGGAGACATAATCTCCAGTCCCCTTTTGCAGTTTGCCTCTCATTCACCCATTCCCACACCAATGGCAGTGAAATGGCAAAGTGCTGGCCTGAGCAATTTGGGGTTCTGTGTATTGCCCGAGGACTCTTTGACATGCGGAGGATCAAACCGCCAACCCCGGACCCCCCAGTGGAAGATCAACTCTACCTCCTACAGCCACCTGTCAAACAAACAAACATGGCAATTAGGCCGACACTCTGATTTTCAAGCCAGAAAGTGTGGCTTTGTAATAGTGCTGCGAGACCTCTTCGGGAGGAAGTCTGGGTGGATTGTCGGTCCACTTTTTTGTCGTGGTTATGTGGGTCATTTTTGATGGCATGGTTAGATGTGTCACGCCCAGCGGTCCCCTGCCTGTGTTTCCTGCTTTTGTGTGTCCTGTGCGTCCTCCCCTGGCGTGGTCCCCTCCTTATGTGGTCATGCTCCTGCCCTCGTTAGTCTCCCTCCTGTGTTGATCCCTTCCACCTGTTCCCAGCGTTCACCTGTGTCTGTTTCCCTCGTCAGTCTGGGTGAGTATATATGTGTCAGTGTTCGCCCGGGCCTCTTGTTGGTGCGTTGTTGTCTCGTGTGGTTGTCTCTGCGTCCTGCATCCTAGACCTCCTGCTACCCGTCCCTCGACCTACCATCGTGTTGCCTTTGTCTCCCCCGTGGACTTTATGTTAACCGCCTTGCCTCCCTGTACTTCCCTGAATAAAACTCTACCCATTCCCCTCCACTGTCTGCGACTGGGTCCTTTCTCTGCCGTCACCCCGCGGCATCCTTACAAGATGCACTGCTCTATATTTAAACAGTCATAAGGTGCTAGTAGTGCTAGAAAGGCAGAATTTTTTTTTTTATTGTAATTGATTTCATTGACAACAATTAAGCTTAGTCTCATATTAAGGACCTGATCAGACTAGATTTCCTGACAATATTTCATACCCAAAGTAAATTAAGGGAATTATCATCAATGGATTTGCTTGTAGCAGCAAGAAACTGTGCATAGTGTTTTGTGTCAACTTTGAAGTAGAAGACATTTGAGTTTGTTGTCAACAATGGTCATATATCTTTGACTTTGATCACTTTATCCAAACACAGTCTAAAACTTAAAAAAGCAATCCTTCGACTGATTGAGATACAATTACTCTGTTTTTAAGAAGAATATTTTGCATCGCAAATGCCCTATGGTTTCAGTCAGTCGGGACTGAGCCATATCACTGACTTGGATGACATTAAAAACCTGTGGAGTATTATTGCATTTCAACATCTGTAGCAGCGAATCTGGTGAATAAAGTGTTGCTGCAACTGATGGTGGCCCAACAACCAGGATACACAAAGAAATAAAAAGGCATGTCTCATTTGGAAAGTCAGGATTTGTGGATAAGAATAACTTAATTAAGCACAAATATACCAAGACAGGTCCAATGACATAAGATGATGCAAAATCAATTCCAATGGATTAGTTTTCATTTTAAATGCATGATTTTTTCTACCCTGGTCTTGGCACATAAGCATACAGACAGCCATGAAGGAAAAACATTATCTGTCCACCAGTGCTACTCGTAAACACTGTAACGTGTGACACAATATGAACAAACCCACTTAAACAGGCTGACCAGCTGCTCAGTGTATTGTTTTATTGATTTGTTAGAAAGCAAAGGGCCCTGTATTCACCCCACCCCACCACAGAAACTGGGGGAAAAAAAGGTTGTCTGTCCACTTGAGTTCACCGTGTGAGTGTGCTCTGTTGACGGTGGTAGTTGCTCGTATTCACTGACTCATGAAATGTATTGCTTGCCCTCCAGTCACTGCTTTTCTACATGTGGCATAAGACAAAATATCGCCGGGCCGTTTGGCATCCTTCGGGCATTTTGTTCTGTGAGGTAGAAGAGACGAGAAGGTCCGAGGTAGTTCACTGCAGCACCGCAGCAGCTGATTCTCCGGTCTCAGAAGTGGACGGCTCTAGATTAAATATCAGAATGAATGTGCCAATATGAGTTTTTAGTTTTTTATGTTTTCAAAAGGTTTATTGTTAAATTGTGTTTTAAAATGCACATTTCTACACAAGTCTGGCTCATTCCAGTTAGCCCTCCAGACTAAACGGCAAAATATGTTACTTGGAATTGAGTTCCAAAACTATTACAAAGGACAGTTGTGATGAGAGTGATGATCATTTCTTATTCTTGTATTAGGGTTTTCTGATCTCTCACCACAGTTAGTTTAGGCGCAAAACCTACTTGGGTTATGGAATAAATGTGGTTTGAATTACAATAACTACTTTATTAATGATAGGGAACCTTCATTATTATGGTTAAAAGAAGAAGTACTTGGTAAAGGGTAGAGAATAACCACAGACCACCCACCTCGACCTCCTCCCTTCCGTGGCTCTACCTTAGCCCCATCTTCTCATTAGCCGGTTAGTTACCATCCTTGAAGCATTCTTCCTTGCAAAACCAAAAAATGCAGTTTGAAAACAATTCAGATTAAGCATAAATCTCACATTTATTTCTTTACTGTATTTGGTCTTGTGTCTGAAAATGGCTAATTTCTGCCTGTAAAAGCAAAGACAAAGAGCAGCACACAGCCTCTTCCCTACAACAAACCAAAAAACTGTCACTGTTTCATACTAATACGTGTATTTTACAAGCGCTGAAAGCAAAGAGGAGGCAGAAGTGGCTGTCTTACTCATTTGATTTCCTCATTTCGCATTTTACGTGTGATTACAATAGGACCCACCTTCTGTCAGTCACAACCCAGGAAAAAAACACACAAACCAAAGCAAGACGCCTCTGCCTGCCATCATCTGTGAAATTAAACAAGGCAAAAGTCTGACTTAATTGTCAAGTCAACAACAACTGGTGGCGAAAGTGCTTTCACCGAGAGCTTAAAGTACATTAGGTAAGAAAAAATATTAAAAGTATAAAGAAAAACATCACATTTCTCGTTTCCAGTGATGCTGTGCCAACACTGCTGTGCTGAGTCTTGCATGTATCGGTATTCCTGTAAATGCACAGGAGCTGTTTTATTGGATTTAGTTATCACAACCTGGTTGTTTTAAGACAGATCAAGGCCAGAGTGTAATGTAGTCATGTAGTATCCCATCAGTCTAGGCCTATTCTACCCTTGCAGGGATGCTGGAGGGGTCATAGTTTGGCCATTCAGTCTGCATGTGCTTTGTGGCCATAGAGAAGGCTTATGATCACATTGAGAGGGGTGCGTCGTAAGTATGGCAGCTGTAGCTTTGTGCTTCACAGTATCTAGAGAGCGAGCTGTGATATTATCTATGGACAATATGTCAGGTGCATCCCCTGATGGACCTATTCTACCTTATTCTGTTTGTAATATTGATGGACAGAATCTCAAGCCAAAGAACAAGAGTGTCCAGTTTGTTTGACCTCAGGGCTGGATGTCTGCTTTTTGCTGATGTAATTGTGGTGGCTTCATGAGATCACAACCCCAGGCATCTGCGTGTGAAGTGGCAAGGGTCAGGTGGCGAGGGTCTCTCCAAGTCTGAGGCCATGCTACTCTTTGAACAGTAGTTTGTTCTCTTCAGGTTGGGAGTGAGTTGCTGCCCCAAATGAGGTAGAATATGGGTGTTTTCAACCTGCATTGTTTACTCCAGTTGGATAGGACTGCAGCTTGGTTTCCCCCTTGGTACGATTAATTTGGGCAGATCTGAAAACAGCAATCCACTGGACAATCAAGACCCCTACATTAGACCCTTAAAAGGAAGTGGTCTCAGCCCAGTCCAAACAAATACTGGAGAGGTTTGTTTGTGGTTGGAACTGAGATATCGGACGCAACTAGACAGCTTCACACACTTTTCACTCTTTTCAGTCCCTCCTAATGAATCCTCTGCTTTGCCTCCTTGGTGCCAGTTTTCAGTCTTGCTGTAAGCTTCCTTGTCCCCAGGCAACTTATTTGGTTCTGATAGGGCTATCACCTCTCTATTCCTCTAGGCTTTCTGGTTGGGGAATGATTTTGCTGTCTTTGTGATCACCAACACATTTGTATGATGTCACTGTTGATGTATATTCCTCAAAAGTGATGCTGTTTTCCTTGGTGGCAGCATCTCTGAACATGTGCCAGTCTGTGCATTCAAAACAGTCCTGTAAAACATCTGTAGCTTAATCTGTGAACAGCAGCAACTAAAACACGGGTGAACTCACTGGACAGAATGTTAAGATAATTATACATCATAACATTAAAAACCCAACATAAATCAAGTTGATTGAACGTTGATGTAAACACAGAGTCCAGACAACCTTGTTTCAACACCCACCTATTGTCATGAGTTTTTTGGTGACTGAAAGAATAAAATCTAAAGGTCACAATTAATCTGGTCTAGGAATGCGTTGGGATCACCCAAATATAGCTGGAGAATGTGGCTCATTTTCAGTCACTATTTAAGATGTTTTCCATTTTCTGTGGTTGCGTGATCTCAGTCCCGAGAACAGAATGGTGAAGCATAATGTAAGGGTTTTGGGCTGGGGGGAAAGTGCGTGTTCATGTCCCATTACAATCAAACAATGATCGCTTTTTTAAAACGGTAACCATGATTTGTCTTTAACCTTAACCAAGTGTTTTAGGTGCTTTACCCTAATCATATCTTAATCATCATTTATTTGCCATATTAACATATTGCATTTTCCATGTTCAGACATTGTAGAAAGTAATTATTTTCGAAATATTGGTGGGTTTTTATATATGATGGGTTTTACAAATTGTCCAGTATCTGGTTCCGGTTGAACCAGTGGCCACAGGAAGGAGGTAGCATAAGTAACAAAGCATTAAGTAAGAAAAGAGCACAAGAAACACATTAAAAACCTGAACCTCAGTCCTGCTGTTGTAATGCAGACTGGATGCGTTCACATTTGGCTTCTCTGACACCTCTGGTGGCTTTATAGCTGCCAGTTAGCTCTACCTCTGAAGACATGCTTCTTTAAGGCAGACAGCTCATCAAGATAAATGACAGGTGCTGGGAAGCAGACTTTACCGACTGAGAGGAGGGAAGGTGAGACTAACAATACGATTCCGATACACTGTGAGTACAGTTGAACACTGCAGCTTTAATAAAAGGCCAGGGAGGGCCTGGAGTATTTGCAAACTGCCTAACAATAGTGATAAGAGATGTGTATATGTGTGAGAGAGATGACAAATGAGGGAGACTGAGCCCCACAGAAAGCAAGGGGAATCTGAAAGCATCAGGCGAGATCTCAGGGGCATGGCTGAATCGATGTGTAGTGCCAGGTTTCTAAGACAATGAAACAAGCCTGCTGTCTCAATTGCCTAGGAACTACTTAGAAATTCTCACTTCGATTTATTTGAGGAGACGGGCCACATCAAGGCTAAATGTAGTGAGCCAGGACATCTGCTCTCTATACGACAATGAAATGACTTTTTTCCTTTCGGAGCAATGAATGAATCCAGATTTGGCCAGGTTGGTGACTCAACAAGTTGTCCGGATGAAAAATAAGACACACAAAAGCAATAACACTTCAAAAGGTACATTAACACTGACTTAAATGGGCAGTCAAAATCCAGCCTCATTGCTCGCTATGGCTGAATCCAACTGTCGACTGTCTGGACAGATTAGATCGGGCCCTTGTGAACTTCGGTCATACATACTGCGATGTGTCTGAAGTGTTCACCGTCGTAATATCTGCAATGAAGTTTACTCAATAGTGAGCAGATAATTGAGATTTCAGACACTTATTCATCAACACTGCGGCTGTAGAGTCTAACAGCGGTAACATTCGCGCCTATAAAGTGTGACGCTTTGCACCGTGGGATACAGAAAGTAGTGCACAAGCCATGGAGATTTGTTTTGGTTCCATTGTGGTATTTATTTTACACTATGTAGTGGCTCCATTTTCACACTCAATTCAGACACTCAAATAAAATGGCAGACTGTTGTTCACTATAGGGAGTGACTGTGCACACAGCCCATGACCCTGCTAGCACAGGGAAGTCGGAGCACATCACTGCTGCGACGAGAACGAGAACGAGATATCATGCAGACATTTGTGTGCCAACACTAAAAATAAACACTGATGTTTTAAAAATGGTTGACAAGTCAGACCTTGACTTGAAACATAAGAACACAGTGTATTTTAGCTTCTAAATCTAAATTCATACAAGCAATACGAAAAACAACCAACAATTTATTTCAATCCATTTAGTGATACTTTGACACAAATTAAAAAGGTAAAGTTAATGAATTTATTAAACATTTTCAAAAGCTGTCGATGTCATTGTGTAACATGGCGCCTTTACATGCTTTTGTCCTTTGCTTAAAAACCACCATGTAGCATCACAACCTGTGTACCGCTTCCTGCTGTCTTCTATCGAGTCTCCCAGCAACTTTTCTCTGTGAATAATTTCCACTGAGCTATTTGAACTATCCTCCGTTTTTCTCTTGTTAACTGCCACAGCACACTGGAGATGAAAATACCCAATTTGTCCATATGCTCAGCCGCATTAAAGTCAGACATCATTCTTTTCTCAAGCCATTAGACTGTTTTCCAACTCTAACCTATGTGTCCTATCTGTGATGTGCATAACTCTATTCTACAGCTGATTTCCATGTT
This sequence comes from Gadopsis marmoratus, assembly GCA_036023855.1. Classification (NCBI taxonomy): domain Eukaryota; kingdom Metazoa; phylum Chordata; class Actinopteri; order Centrarchiformes; family Percichthyidae; genus Gadopsis; species Gadopsis marmoratus. Next base: position 12,733 of record JAVQJF010089838.1, read on the forward strand.
GTTTGTAATGAGGGGATGTGTAGAGACAGACAGACAGCTCTGTTTCCCTAACAGGCCCAGCGGTAACAAGCACTATGCTAATCGCAGTCCTAATGAAAGCATATCTCCAGGCCCAATTCAGTTGGAGAATAAATGCCTTCATTTAACTCACCATGGGGGCCCTGGCACTGGGAAAATGCAGTTTTTAAATACACAAGTGGCGCGGCACAGCTTGGCTTTTCTACACGGGAAAACAATTTGTTGTGACTGTCGGTGAGCAAGGTAAAACAACGGCGTTGCCCTGCCTCCTACACAAAATGAGTGCAAATACTTGTTGCTATTCAAAAGCTGGATTTTCCCTGCGAATGAAGGCACACTCGACAGGCAGACAAACAAAGGAAACCCTTTAGACAGACACAACACAGGTGCCTTTCTGTCACATTTAAAGCATGTAGTGTTTTGGTTTTTACGCAAATCCTCCGGTAGCAACAGCCTCCCTCACTCACATCAATGGAGCGACGTGTCAGCTCCTGGAGATGGCTTCTCGAGATACGCTTGTGAATTTTGGATAATATGCACATCTTATCTCGCATGCTCCAACACTCACCCCAGTGTGCATGTGTAGTAAGTGTGTAAACTTGTGTGTAAACTCAGGCGACAGAAGAACAAAAAGACAAAGATTCCCTGCGTGTGATGCAGATCTGATAGTTCCGGAAAGATAAACCCAATGAATGGCTTTCATAGTGAGGAGTCTAAGTTGAATGTGTGTGTGCGCGCGTGTGTGTGTGTGTGTGTGTCTGCACATGTCAGCAGTTAGCTCAGCTGAGAGTGACTCTCCAGCTCTCCAGATAAGCCTTATTCCATCTGAGTAACCTTTAATTAACTGAAAGGAATAGTTAATGAATGGCATGAAGAGAGCACTGATAATGTGTGTGTGTGTGTATGTATATAATGAGACAGAAGTGTGTTTTATTTCTTAGCCCTTAATTCCAATGTTTTCTTGATATATGATGGTAGCCATGCGTCGATGCTGAGAACCAGGCATTGTTCTGCTGTATGTATATGTATTATTTTATCTGTGATAGGTTATTGCTTCCACATGGATATGAATAAACAGTGCTTGTGTTCATGCACAAGCATTTCCATAAGTGTGCTCAGCATGCATATATTAATGGGGGTATTTTGGGGATTCAATGGAATGACAAAATGACAAGTGACAAAATGACATAAATAATGAGAATTACAAATAATTCAAGTGTACTGTAAAATTTCTAAATTTTATGAGATGAAAAACTGTGTCTACTACTTTCTACAATGCACTACAATGGAGTCTTTTTCTTTGAGTATTTCCTTGCCACTGTCACCTAGTGCTTGTGCACAGTGGGAATTGTTGGTTCTCTAAAAACCATATTATAAAGAGTACGTTCTAGACCTGTTCTATATGAAAAGTGCCCTGATCTGACTTCTGTTATGATTTGGCGTCGTATGAATTCAACTGAATTGCAATGAATTCCATTTATGCTGAAATTGTGCTTTTTCTCTACCCCTCTTCCCATTTTCTCCATTTTCTGCCAATGCAGTGGCACTATCCCCGAGCCCCACTGAACATTTAAGAGGTGTGTCAACCAAGATCTACATTCCAATTCTCACTTATGGTCATGAGCCTTGGGTAGTGACTGAAATAATGATAGGGCTGAAATGACTTTCCTTCACAGGGTGTCTGGGCTCACCCTTAAAGGTTTCCTGTGAAGTTTTTGACAACTAGTAGCTTTATGGAGCTGATTATCTATCAGTGGTTCCCCCGTTTAGTTTATCTCGTACACGTTTAAGGCGACAGACATTCATACGGGGGACGTGATTCACAGTCCTGCTGGCAGTTTCACATTATTCCATTGATCAACAAGTGGCGGAAACATGTTAAGATATGCTGCAATGCAGCAACAAAGGCAGGGAAGACGAAGACTGCAAGCTAGTAAACATTGATATAAGCAACACTGGATTGGAGTCAGCTTTGCAAATGTTTCCTGAGGAAGTAAATGCATTCAGTACTTTTTGTTACAGCTCAAGGATACACACAATGCGTTTTGCTGAACACTGAATGTCAACATAACTTGTTTTGAATGCTGTCAGGTCATTTTGACCTGATGAAGATCTTTTCTGTAATATGTTGAATGTCAACCATTTTATCGCAGAAAGAGGAAACAGAAATATTTCAAAATGGAGACCAGACAAATGTTTGGTTTTTTTTGAGAGCATGTGATCTATCTGATTTGTATCATATGTCCGTCTACAGACTGAATACTTTCTTTGGGCAAAGTTATTGAGTGGAGGTCGTTGACATATGAGATGGCACCCTGACATTGTAGACGTGTCATTCTTGTGGTTTTGTTTAATTCTTAGGACCAGGTGATGCAATTTGCAACAAAAATACACCCATTCTTCTCAGTGTTATAACTAAAC
>JAVQJF010089839.1:0-44472 GCA_036023855.1 Gadopsis marmoratus
ACACACACACACACACACACACACACACACGTTATAGCAGCAAAACAGTCAATCAGATCAGACATAATGAACTCTGTGGCTTTATGATGTTTTCATAAAGAGAAACACCAAAAATAATGATTGACATCATCTGCGTTCTATGAAAACAAAAGTCAGTCAGTGAATCCACAGACACGAGTGCATCCTGACAGCGACCTGCGGTGGAGCACTTCTACCTGTAAACAGGTGAATCAATAACAGGCTGGAAAAATATTCCTGTTCAATTTAACAGAGATCGTCTGTTTTTTTGTTTTGTTTTTTAAATTGTATTTTCTACATTGAACTAACTCTTAACCATCATAACAAGAAATTGTCTTGGCCACAAAAAGGTAATCGTGCTGATATTGATTTTGGCTTATTTTTTTCAGACCAGAGCACGCAAGTTTATAAAAACCTCAAGCGAGTCAAGCAGTAAACACACCTATAAACCGGGGTCTTGTAGTTTTTCCAGACATCTCTGTGGTCTGTGGACTACAAACTAGCAGCTGAACTTGGAGGAACAGGCTGGTAATTACATAATCGAGCTCAGCGTCCATTTGCTTCGTGTTCGACTCCTTCCAACCTCACAGAGCTGCCTGCGTCTCTCTCTTTTTAGAATCTTTATTTACATTTGTGTTCCATTCTCTGCGGCTCATTAGGAGCACTGGCTCCATGTGTGAGTGGACTTATACAAGAGGTGCACAGAGGTCAGTGTGATCTTCTCTGTTAATGCATGGATTTAAACATCTGACAGTCCATGCATGATGATGATGATGATGATGATGATGAACAAATGTCCAACGCAGTTTAAGAGCTGAGTTATAACCTTAAATGTTGCGAGCTAAAAGCTAAATACTGCATCATAAATTCTAGCACTTCTGGTCACACTGAAAGTAAAGTGATGTTAAGGAAGTAGAAACCACTTTAACTGTACTAGTGAGTGATGATGACTCTCACAAGATATAGAGGCCGTATATATAAAAAGATACAGACATGTACACCTCCACAAAAGTGAAGCCAAAACATCCAAAAATCAAAGTACACGTCAAATAAAATGTTCCCAAAGATTCTGTCATTTTAGGTTGTTCTTCCGATGTTTGTTCAAGTGTTCAGTTTTCTGATGAGTTTAGTTTTAATGAGTTATTTGATGCTGTAAAAAAGTGGGCGTGACGTCACCTCTGTGGTGCAGATGAATTAGACTGCTTGTCCGTCTCTCTGCGGTGAGGAAATGGGGCTGAGTGTCAATTAGAAGAATGAGACCTGCGGTTGGAAGCTGGAATATCACCGTGTCAGGTTTGTGTCACCGAATACATTACCAAATGGTGTTAATGAGCCTGGTACCGAGATCTCGCAGCTAACGGAGACTCTAGTCAGGCAGATTCACCTCAACAACAAAAAAAAGAAAGACTGTCAGCGAGGAGGAGGAATGAACCCAGTCTGATTTACAGAGACACTGTAAGAGAGGACACACACACACACACACTAATCAGCAAGTCTTGTCCAACTTCCTTAATCATGTATCTTGGAATAGAACTAATAATCAAGCTCTATTCCCTTAGAGGCCTGAGACACTGGCTATTAGTGACTGTGTGTTTACTGTGTGTATCTGTTAGTGCACAGGACTGTGTGTGTGTGTGTGTGTGTGTGTGTGTGTGTGTGTGAGCAAGCAGATGCTCGCTCAAATACATGGCAATAAGAGCATGAGGGAAAATAAGAATATGAGTCAGCGGCCCCACAAATATTTCACTTTCCGCATCCAGGATCCTCTTTGCATACCTTGACCCTCACCCAATGACAGCGTTAAAAGCTGAGAGAGCTGTAAAAGGAAGTTGATCATTAACATACAGACCCCCCCAATGCGCGCCCCCCTCCCCCTCCATCCAAAGCACTGCATTCTGCCGTTGCCATAGTAACCTGGCTGCAGAAGCTGAGCGGTGGCGAAGGTCAACCCCCTGTCTTGCCAAAGCGTAAGAAACGGTCCCAGAACTGTCAGGCGTATCCAAGTGCCTAAAATTAAATGTGTTTAGAGTAGAATCTGCCACACACACAAGTTATCACCCTGTATAATGCACAGTCGTACACACACACACACACACACACACACACACCTCTGGTAGTCTCTGTGAAGCATCGTCTTCACACTCACACCATCGGCAAGAGTCTGAAGATCAATCAACCTGAATCTATTTTACATCAACTACTTTACACAACAGAGAGAAGAGATTCGTGCCCACTTGCACAAACGAGCACAGATTTCACTCCCTGCAGTGTGAACCAGAATTTACGCTCATCGCAAAACTATATGGCTCTAAACTGTAAAACGTACGAGAGGCAAGATGAACAGAGGAGGGAGACCGCAGAAACCTACGCTAGATCAGTCGGGGAAAAGCTGATAGGTCAGAAATAAGTCTGAGCTACCAAATAAAAACATACATTCACATAAATAGAAGTATAACTGAATTAAATGGTTGGTGTGTACGGAGCTATGGAGACAAGTAAACAGACCACATAAACAATATAGAAGTCTAATTTATGTGAATAACGCACATTAAGGATAAATGATGTTATATGTTCCTTTGAGACAAATTTATTATATTACTTATAGCCGGCTCCGTCAGCAGAGGATGCAGTTCAGGAAGGCAGTTTAAACAGTCGACGTCAAATAGTCGATCCAATAAATCTGACATCTGATCTAGAGAACGTACAATGTTACATAAGAGGCCAGTAGCTTCATTAGCTCGCTCCCTGTCGAGCATTTAAAAAAAAATAAATAAACGTCTGTCACAATCTGACGGGTGTCTGATACACGGGTCTTCTTCTTGGTGCAGCTATATGGCCGTTCAGGAACTGAACATTCAACACTGTTTCCATTTCAATCACGCTCCATTTACCACATCGCTCTGCCCAAGCATAAGGCTGTGTGAGACGACGATGGAGGAGAGAGATAAGATGGCGTTCAAAGTCAGAAATACAAATTGGGTTTGAGGAGAAATAAGTTAAAATGTTGATGTGGCGGTTGATTCCTGCAGTAGTTCATTCCTGGAGTCTGTTGGTGGGAAGAGAAGTAATTTGACCAACTTCACTCTTTGCCCACAACACCACCAGTCCTAGATGAATAAATACATGCATTTATTTTTTTGGTTTTCTTGGCTGCGGTTTCTGTTAGAGCCCATGTGTGGTGTGATAGCATGCAGTCAGTGGCAATTTATCATTCCAATAGACTGTCCATCCTTCACCCACAGAGGGGGAAAACAACAACAAAAAAAAAAAAGCCTGAAAGGCACATCAGTGTTAGTCCAAGATCGACGGGGGACAAAATGATAAAGAACCAGAAAAAGTGTCAGGAAGACAGCGGCAGAGAGACAAGCAGCCATTAACATGTTTAACCGTAAAGAGCCGGAGAATCCTGTCAGAATCAAACAGACGTGAGTTACTGTGTCCATTCCCTCTAAATTCACATCTGGTAAGATAGATGGTGCTCGCTGCTTCTGCACCGGGCAGAGCGCTACTGACATGCTTCTAAAAAGACATCATACAATACAGCATGCTTCCACATTATCGGCCCCTCAAGCGAGATGCAGCAGCCGAAGCAATAAAGCAGCGCAGCGCTGTGGGCTAGTTTGGGGACACTCCGCTGTGGCAGACTCATAGAGCACGGCATGGTGCCTTCCTGCTGTAATTCTCTGATGAAAAACACAATTAGGGAAATCGCTTGTGGGGCACCGCAGAGAGGAACTCAGAGGAGGCAATAAAACAGAGAGAAGGCAGAGCGAGCGCAGTGGAGGTACTAAAGGAAAAACCTCAAAGAGCTTCCAATTCAAATCTGCCTTAAATTATTACGGCGTCATCCAGCCCACAGACCTTTTTCACAGCAGATATTATGACTTGTCAAAGCAGGAAAAGCACATGATTATTAACATTAATGATGGCTGCATTCTATTCAGGGCGGCCAGTTTCAGGACTCTGGTATTGTGTATGGCAAATGGACTTCACTTATATAAACACTTTTCAACCTTTACGGTACAAGCTGCCATGCAAGGTGCTGGTTGGTCGGGAGCAACTTAGGGTTTAACACTTCAGGATCCAGGGGAGGAACCGGGATCGACCCGCCGAGCCTGGGATTAAATGGACGGCCCGCGCTAACCTCCTGAGCCCGGTGCTCAGGGTCTATTGAACACACAGAGAGACTTAAGAATTTCTCATTGGCAGCTGACTAAAGGTCTGACAGAGAGAAGATCTGAGGAATGTGGTAAAAACACCCACCGTTACCTTTTTCCTGCTGGCAGACTGGCTGCGTCGAGCGTGTCTGGCAGCAGAGTCGGGGCTTTTTGTACATCACTTCTGACCATTTTTGAACGTTTAAACTTCAGTGTCATTAATCGGGTGCAAACAGAGCGGTAATAGGAACGTGCTTTGAAATCAGCACAGCCATAGTTACAAGACTTCATTCTGAAAAAGTACCCAGAATGATCTTTTTTTAATATTTATTTAAAAGCCTGTGATCTATAAACTCTGCGGGAAAGTTGGCTTTTACGCCTTATAAAATACTAATGTTCCAGCAAGTAAGTTCCATGTATGACGGAAGGAACAAAAAAAACCACTCATGGGAGTTCTGGGTTCATCTCAGCTTATTTTGCACACTTCAGAGTATTTAGAGGACAAGACAGATGGGGGTTTCTGTCGCAAGTACAAAATAGTGATTTGATAAACTGTTATATGTACAGTAAGCAAAAGTCAAGTCAAGTTTATTTATAAAAGCACATAAAAAAAAACAAACAGCAGCAGTTGACCAAAGTGCTGTACAATCAGAATAGCAAGAAGCGTAAAACACAAGACACATCCTAAAAACGTACAGGGAGCGAGTGAAGGGAGGCCTGCGTGGGGGAAATGAGCTCTCGGGTTGCGTGTACCAGCATTCTGAACCAACTGCAAGCGTGACAGGGAGGCCTGGCTAACACCAGCATAAAGCGCGCTACAGTAGTCAAGTTGGGACGAGATAAAAGCACGTATAACCCTCTCAAAATAATTCATTGATAAAAAGGACGTGACCTTAGATAAGAACTTCAGTTGGAAAAGGCTAGATTTGATCACCGAGTCGATCCGTTTGTCCAATTTAAAAACCACCGTCCATTATCACACTGAATTTTCTTTTACATATGGTTCCAGGGAACACAGGCCCATGTGAGGGTCATCGCAGACAACATTGGGTCCAAATATCAAGTCTACAAGACAGTTTTATTCCCATTGAAGTTTAAAAAGGTCAAGGCCATCCAGGCAATGACTTTAAAGAATTTGAATCATTCCTTTTCAAAATGCAGGCAAATTTGAGTGTCATCTGCAAAACAGTACAACGAGATGCAGTATTTCCTGAGAATGGACCCTAAACGGGGGGCATGTAAAGAGAAATAGAACCCCGAGGGACTCCACAAGGTAGAGGCTCTGAGGAAGACATTGAGTCAACAAGGCTGACGAAAAAACTTTTTTGCGAGTTATTTAAAATATTATCAGAAAGATATTTAGCTTTTTCAGTTTTGAAACTTTTCTGATATCTGCACCAGCTGTCCTTTCAAATGTCAAGAGACACCTGCAACGTGTCCTTTATCACCTGCGTTCTCGTCTGACAGCACCAGTGGTGTCATTTTAAACGGAGCGACAGCATCCAGGATTTTCCGGCAGGTGGAATGAAATAGTTGGGTCAACTCCTCAGTATTAAAAGAAAAAGCAGCAGAAGAAACATACAATATAATAATAATACGACTTCAGGACAACTGCAGAAGGACAGGAAGAAGTTGCACTGACACACTTTTAGCCTCTGCAGCCTGAATGCCGGCTATTTCTGCTTCTCCTCCACTCTGGTTTCTGGACTGCCACTACATGTCAAAAAGTGTATTTTGAAACAATTTGGTTTACCCTGCTGCAATACAGCATGAGACAAGCGATTTGAAATGTATCCACTTTGTCATCCTACAGTTCCTTTTTCACTTGTCAAAAAAAACAAAACACCTTTGAGTATGGATGGAATGGTTTCGTTGCATAAGAGTGGGATGTGGTATCAGTCACTCATAATACGACAGCAGGTTAAACAGTCACTTAACTGTATATTTACTGTACCAAGCCTTATAGAGTAGAATACTGATGCAGGATCACCGACCTTGAACTTATTTTGTGGTACACCGACTGAAGCGAGGAGCGTTAAGGTGGAGAACCTTAAAGCCTCTAACTGTGTTGGTGGACGTTCAAAGAAAGGTCACAACAAAATAAATAAAAAAACACCGCTGACCTTTGCATCAATGTGTGCAAACTGTGGTCCGCTGAGGTGGGGGAGATAAAATAACAGCCTAGCCCTGCAGGCAACAATTACAGAGTCCAGCCTGTATGTACAGTTGGAATTTAACACACGAGGACGCTCTGTTGACGCGACCGTGCTGAAGAAAAGTCAGAGACCCAGATGATCTCAAAGCAGAAAGATCAATATTGCCAGTGTAACCCAAAGTAATGCCAACCAATTCTCTGTTCCTTATCTGCCCAGCAAGGTGCATTTGTACCGTCTATGACCGTCCCGATAAGGAGGCCTTCCTCTCAGATATGACCCTTAACCTGTAGCTAGCCACCGGCTCTGAATCTTCCTCCTGCCTTTCCAGTGGCTTCTTCGACCTTCACCGGTGTCTTCCATCAGGCCTCTCAGAGTTTACTTTCTTCCCTGCTCGCTCCCAATTTTGTTTTATCTGTGTCACTGTGCTCCCCCCTGCTCGTCTTCGCTGACCTCACAGAAAGATTCCTGCTCATCTCTTGCAGCCGAAAGGGTTAAAGCCCCGGGAGGCCTCTGGTGGTGACAAGTTAAAAATCAGGTGATGGTTAAAGCTACCGCCAATATTTTGTATATAGACCATTTTACGGCTTCTCACTCTTACAGTTTAATATTCCATTTCCACCAGTCACCCACATCTGCTCCCAAATCAGACACACAATCTTCAGGATGAACACTGAGCTGTTTAAATATATTTATCCAGGTAGTAAAAGGTCTTCAGAACCAGATCTTGGATCCACACTTTTAGTCCACACTGGAATCGGGTTTCGTCCAACTTAAGCAACATAAGGACGGGATTAACGTTACAGGGGGAGATGATTTTAACCATCATTGAAATGACAGGATATGGTCTGTGATAGACAACATTCAGCAGGACAAAGACAAAAGAGGGAGGGGGGAGAGGTACTGTGTGATTTTTATCAAAAATCAGACTCCTTCTAAGAGTCTGTCTGAACACACAGACAGGAAACACACCAATATCATTCAGCATGACTTACACTTTCCGAAGATATCATTATCGCTGATGTCCGTCATTAATAAACGCCCATAAATCCACTTAGAAATCATAGAAAAAAAAGACCCTTCAGAACTTCAGGGTTTGTAGTTTTCTTCAGTATCAAAGTAATCCAGTGACAGTTGTCTGTACATCCATGGGTACACTGCAAACAGGAGCCACTAATAGCTAATTCAGCATACTTTTAATGAGAAGAAATGGCTCATACGGGGCCTTGCTTTTGTGATTGGTTCTCAGATAGGCCTGTGTGTTGGTGTGAGCATGTTTTCAGATTACTTCCTCCATTTTCACACAAAAGTCAAGTTTCACACTGGGCTGATAAAAAAAAAACAAAAAACGAAAAGAATAGAAAAAGGTCGACGGACAAGAAGCTCGTCGGGTGGAAGAAAAAAACCAACTCAGGAGATGCACTTTAAAAACGCGAGGACGCCGCTCCAGATGGGATTTAAATTATAGGAGAACCAGCAAGTTCACACAGTAGGTAACTGCAGCTGTAATTACTACTGGGCTGGCGGTGAAAAATTATAGACATACGAGCTCCGGCGGGATAAAAATACCTCACCAGCGCAGGTGATGTTAAAATCCCTCCACCTCCCCTAGAGAAATAAATAGAGTCCAAATGGGGCTTTAGATTAGTACAGAACTTGTGTGCAAACCTTTAATTTCACCTCTCTCACAGGTCCAACCAAAATCTTAGACTGTTTATAATCTCCCAATAAGGAAACGCACTTACAACAGAATTCGAAGCAGCACGTGTGCACAAGGTACGTTTTCCAGTTTAACAATTTGGCGACTCGCAGCAGGACATACCAGGTGACTCTTACCAACAGTAGCACCTTTTGTTACCTGAAGCTGATCTTTACAAATGGAGGGGAAAACATCCCTTACCATTCCCCTACAGACAGACAGACAGACAGAGTCCGTCCATCAGAATCAAGGTTATAAGAACATCAGTGCCGTTGGAGATGGGCAGGTATGTGAAAAGAGAAAGAAAGTCTGAAGGCCTCCCAACACTAAGTGGACCCCATAGCACTTTATATATGGTCCATTTTTCACCCTGAGTAGGACTAAGCTCTTTACAAAAACCTCTCAGTCACCCACGCACACTCTCAGAGCTCCCACGAAGGCATCGGCCTGCTCATTAGGAACAATTTGGGGTTTCAGTCACAGCCATTAAACACACGGTTGAGCAGGTCGAGAACAACTCGTTTTTTAAGCTTGAATACAACATACAGTGTATCCTGCGGTGCCTCCTCACAGGTTGGGAGAAGAGTGGTATTAGACAGAGGCGGACATATCGCTCCTTTAACTCCCGCAGCACTCCCCTTTAACGAAGATCACGCTCTTCAAGAGCGAATTGAATTCTCGACCTGCCAGCTGACACACCTTTCTCAGAAAGGTCCTCGCTCAATTGTTCCACAAAAGCTTCAGGAGGCTGCGTCTCTGCAGCCAGGTGCTTTGGATATGGATGTTATTTAGAGGTCAACTCAACCCACTACGCAGCCACATTATCTCAGATTATGCAAATACATACGGCATGTTATATTTGGGGATTTGTATTGCTGATATGCAACCGGTCTCGTATGCGAGTGTGCAGCCATTACACCCAACACTCAAGTTGGCTTTGTCTTCCAACAAGACTAATTTGCATGATAAAAACGTTTAACATTTTCCAATGAAGCCAAATTGAGGAATTCCCATTTGAGGTCTGCTCTCTCTCACTTTCACACAAACCTGTTATTTTGTAATGATCATTTTTAGCTGATTGTTAACTGTCAATGGTTAAAGAGTCAGATTTTGTCAGAAGAAGAACTAACAAGCAAACACAGGTGACACGATAGCTGTAAACATGCTGCACGTGAGCATCAGACCTGGGCAAAGTTAGGTGAGGAGCAGGTGGTGGCGGAAGGAGCTGGAGCAGCAAAAAGCATGAATGAAACGCCAACAGAAAAGCAGCTGATGTGTTATAATTGAGCTAATGTTGCATTAGCTGACGGAGGGAGACGGGAGCCACGCTGAGCGTAGTAAGGACAAAGTAAACAGAGAATATAACAACACGGAGGATAAAATATTCAGTATGGATGGAGCATGGACACATGGGAGGGGTAGGAGGCAGGAATACGTGAACAGCATGTCAGATGTGCTGCACGTACGGCAACCGTCTCTCTGCTAACTGGGCTCCGGGTTGTTGGGACGCCCTGCTGTATTTGTACAGTACGATTGTACTGAAATAAAAGCCACACGGTGCTCTTTGTCTCTGCGTCGACACTTAAAAACGGCCGATCTTGAAATTGCTCCTTACGTGCGTCCACATTTGTGTTTTCAGGTTGTGTTTGTAAAGATCTCCCTCCACGCTAAAATGCCTGACAACAGGAAGACAGCAAAATCTCTCATCCCGTTCTGGCTGGCAAACAAAAACAATATCGCAGCCAACATCTGGTCAGGAGTGGGCAAGACAGTCTGTTTGTTTTTTTTTAAAAATACAGCCTAAAATCGCCATTTAGCTGTTTTCATTTACACGTTTTGGTTCCCAGACAACCACGCAAATAGTACTGACGCAGCCAGAGTTTTTATTCACTCCAGAGACCCTTTTGTGAAAGTATTTGGTGTGAAAAACACCAACTTAGTGCGGCTAAAAACAAGAAAAAGATGTGTTTTCGATTTGTGCTGGCTAAGTGCACATATACACTCAAGTGTACAAAAAAAAGGAGGGAGGAGGAGGAAATATAGAAATGAATGATTAGAGGAAAGCCTGCACTGAGCGAGGGAGAGAGAAGGGGTTTAGGGTTTCATGTTACTGTGCAATCAACATGATCCATGCACGCTGGCTAATTCAGTTATATAGAGGGGGGGAACTGGAAGAGGGAGAATTGAGAGAAGAAAGAAGTGAAAAGAAAAAAAAGGACAACATGACAGGTGGAGAAGAAGGGGGAGGAAAAGTGAAGAAAGTTTAAAAAAAAAAAAAAGGAGGAGCATCAAAAGATCAAGGAGAAAGAAAGATGGTGAAACGCGGAAGAATGACTTTGGAAAAAGAGTGAAACAGAAAGGGAAAGTTGGGTTTTGCATAAAAAGGAAAAGAAAGCAACTGACAAACAAGCTACTGTAGCAATCTTTTATAAATAACCACCTTTGAATTGTGGTCTTATCCTGGAGTGAGCAGCAGTCGTGCCCAAAATCTGCCCTTTTCTTCTATTGTTATTCTCTCTCTCTCTCTCCCTCCTATTCTCACTCTCTTCCTGTCCACCTCTCACCGTCTCTGGCTCAGTCGCTGCCTGTGCCCGTGTTAATTTGCCCCGGCATTGTGTGGCGCAGCATCCACCCTCTGGGGGGGGGGGGAAGCTTGCTCTGAACAAGTGGCAGGGTTTCTAATGTCGCACACGTACATGCACATGTTCCCAGTCCGTTAACGTACCGTAACGCACACGGACATATGGTGCACGGTGCGCTCAACTGTGGTAACCGGCACAAGCTGCCTGTGTTTATGGTTATTGGATTCGGACTGCCAGTCAGGTCTTTGGTAAGTCATTTCTAGTGGGAGGATCCTGAAACGTGCTCCCTTTCGAACCACCGTAATCTGCATCTGAACTCAAGACACTCCCTGTCACAGATCTGTGAGGGGATGTAGCTCTCTTATAGACTTGACCCCAAAATTCCCGGAGGTCTCTTTTTAACATCTAAAAAGAAACACAGGAAGCAATGAACCATGAAGCATCATCTGGTAACGGAGCGCCTCCCCATCCTGCCTGTCAGCCTATATGCACGTCCAGGTGAAGAAGCACCCTGCAGGACATTATGGAAATCACCCTACTTATCATTCATGGGGGGACTCATCATGGGGTTTTCTCGGGGAGGCCAGACCTGGCTGAGATAAGACCGTTACTCCAGTCTGTCCATGGATCGTGCTTTATACTCCTTGCCATGGGACCGGCTCAGAGCGGCTTATTTATTGTGATCTATTATCCCGTGCAGTTATGTACAAACTGCCAGTAATTGCTGAAGATGAAATGGTCTGCTGTGCCATCAACAGCCGTACACTTCTACATTATATCAAAAGGTAAAAAGTTAAACCGTTGGTGGTCAGCAAAAGCATTAACAGGGGCAGTTAAGTTTCTCATTAAGCACCAAATATGTCTAATAATAAATGGGGATTTGCTATATATTTGGCACGTACCTAAAGATAACTGAAGGACTTCTTTATAGACCTGATGTGTTCAAACACCACATTGCTTGGTTGCCTTTTATTCTCGGCAACCACAAACTGTCATAATGTGCGAATGGATTCCTGTTTTGTCGTTTTTCCTGCGTCTGTGTCTCCTGTGTAGGTGTGACCTGGCTAATCCTCCCTGCACACATCCGTCTCCCATCCCGCCTCATCAAACCTCGTCGCCAGATCATTGTTTCTACTCCAGTGGCAGCATTATAGTAACGTTTACCTGTGTGGATTTAGTTCTTGTGTTTGTTGGTACGTGTTTTTGCCTGAGCCATACCTGCATGCTGTTCCGGCTTTCTTCTCTGCCTACCACAACTCACCCAGACAGCCAAGCCGTCTGCTGTCCCGGCCCGGGATCGACAGCCAGCAGCCCCAGCCGGACCTCAGCGCTACCGGACTCGACCCCTCGTCTCCCCTCTGCTAATAAATACTGTTCTTTCTAAACACACAGGTGCTTCAGTCTGCTCTTGGGTCCTGTCCACCATCTTCACGGCACAAACTTGCTTTCGGCCTGCCATAAAAAAAATGATTTGAGAGTCTCTATGGTCGGATTCTTACCCAGGATGATGTTAATGTAACAGGCTTCTCTAAAGTGGAGTTGATGTGGCAAAAAAGTATTATTAGTCCATCTTTGGAAGCCCTGTCCCTTTTTGGCTTGCTGTACTCACACAACAAACACAGAATAACAGGGACTTAATGGATATTGCAGCTCTCGAGCTCCAGGACCTAAAGCCCGGAAACGGCTAGTTAAAATGATGGTGGCAAATATTTGATGCGCTCTGCATAACCTTGATACTTATCTGCGTGTGAATAGTCTATCATGTGTGTCACGCTAGCTGTTAAGATTTTTAGTGCCTCATCTTGTCACTCATAAGATTGAAGATAATTTAATGACAGTAAGATAACTCACACATTCCCCATCTGGTCTGCTGGCAGATCTGATCCAGAGAGCATTTTTACTGGATGTAATGGAAGCAGGGATGATGCTAAGTGGGGTAGAAACTGAAGATTGCACATGAGCAGATCCCTGCTGTGGTCACAGTCAGATATAAAGAGCATTATGTTGGATCTAAGCTGCCTTACAGAATATCGGTTTGGGTGAATTCAACCTCTTATGTAACTCTCACAAAAAGGGAGTCAAAAAAGGATCAACATATGCATATCCAGGGGCAGAGGTTCAATAACCAACAGGAACGATCACTTCCCTCGCCACGTTCATCAAGGGCCAAGACAGAAACACTTTTTCCCGGACAAGACTCGAAGCCTGTGGCTAATAACAGCAATTCATAATGCAATTTGCCTGGTTTTCGGGACATTAAATCATTTGTTCCCAGCATCACAGAAAATCACAGTGTGACCAGAAAATATAATTCATTCAAAACGTTAGCATGAGACTGTTTGCAACCAGAAAACAGAACGTGACTGAGCCAATTAAGTCAACAAAGCTGACAATGGAGTATGACACTCTCTATCTGATCATCAACAGGCCAGCCCTCTGCTGAAGACAGATACTGATCCAGAATCTGTTGCAGTGGAAGGCATCGGATTATCCAGGGATGGTTCACCTGGTCCTGGCTGTTCGTTTGGGGCCGACTGAGCGGGAAAGCGGGAGCACAGCGTCCCGTTCTGGAAATAGCAGCTTTAGGTTCCAAATAAAGACAGAAAAGGTGTGTGGTCCTCCAGCTGGGGTGAAGGGCTGAATGATTGGATAGATGCAGCATGTCTTATTATCCCAGAGCATCAGGAAAGATCTGACCACATGCGGTTGTTGGGTTGAGCAGAATGGCGGATCTCTATTTAAGGGAAAGCAATCATCAGTAGGCTCCAGCTGACTTTGATGCGGCTCCTATTAGTTTTTCTATGGACTGCCTCCATAGTAGACACCATTTTTGTCAGCTGAGCACAGCTAGAAGACTCAGTAAGCAGCTAACATGTGTAGCTGTTGCCTGGATGACACAAATGCAATCAGAGTGGATGTAAGCTGCAAGGTGTCACAAAGTCCAGTAAAATCCAACAAGAACTTCTTCGACCAGCAGGTAAATGCAGGCGCTGCATGGTCCTGCTCTCCCGCATGTGTATGCTTTCTTCTTGTCTATTGTTGGGGGGGGGGGCACTATAAACCAGGGACATTTTACCATTTGGTCCCATTTGCAAATTACAACATCGTCAGAATAATTGGTGAAAGAGGTGCATAGTCTTGACGGACAAAAGCGTCGGGCATGGTGATGAATGTTAATGAGTGGCCACCCCCGAATGTATGTGTGGAACTGCAGGCAGATAATGGGACTTATACAAAAGACGGTGGCACCAGCTGCCTTCAATCCAAGAGGCCAGAGAGAGAGAGAGAGAGAGAGAGATTGAGAGAGAGAGAGAGAATCAGAGCAGGTGGGAGACGAAGAAAGCCAGTAAATCTACTAAAAAGGTGAACCGAGGGATGAGCAAGACCTGAGATGCAGGTGATACAGATGTAGAAAGTCGAGAGGCAGGAGAAGAGGGCAGGAGAGGGCATGGGCGAGGAAAGGAAGCACAGAAGAAAGGTGGATAAGACAAAAGGAAAAAAGAGGAATTCTAATTAGGCCAATTTTCTTTGGGGACCTACAGCAGATTACAGAAGCAGATTACAGTGCTGCCAGAGGGACTGACGGAGAGCAGCGATGGGATGGAAAAGATGGATAGTTCTTGGAAAAATTGCAGACACAGACGCACATACAGGTGCATTTAAAACACAGAGCTAAAGCTTCTAGACTGGGCTCGTACAAAGGATACATACAAAGGATAGATGCTGTGCAATGCAGCTGTGCTTTGCGGGGGGGGGAAGGAGTCTAGGTGAATGAAGGCAATCAGAGAGGGAAGAGAACAATCAAATTAAATGAGCATGAAGCAAATGGAGGAAGAACAAAGGAGGTGAAATGTTGAGAAAGGAGGAGAGCTGACGAGATTAGTGTGTAAGCCAAATGGAAGGAGGGTTCAAAGGGTGGGGGTGCTTTCCTTCACTGCCCTCACTGGGCGCAGCTTTACTAAATGAAACATGTTAGCCGTGTTCCCACCGCAGGAACTTTCCCCGGTGATGAGGAACCTTTGGAGGAACTCGCGTTTCCACTTCAGGGATCAGGGTCTAAATTAACTTCTGGGGACATTTTATTATCCCCCCAAATAAAACTTCCTGCATCCGACAGATGGCCCAACGATCCAGGTCTGATTCATATTCTCAACGTGTTCGGGCCACTTTGCAGACTCAGCGCAATATTTGTCTAGATCACCGTGAGAGCTAGCTCAACACATGTTCACGGTCTATTCTGACAACCTAGTGAACGGTCGCTCGCTGCTGCTCTGCAAGCTGCAAACCCGTCACCCACCGTTCACTTTAAGCAGATTCATGGATGCTTATTGAAAACACTTACAGACAGTATTTTGCAATCAAATTCAATTGTGCTACAACAAATCCCACCATTTCTGGGGCGCATGATTTCCTGTTTAGAGGTGCTGATTGAACTCGTTTTTGAGTTTAAATGGAAGTGTTAGCGGGGGCTGCATGCAAAAATCTCTATTTCGTAGCCTGTCGCGGGGATTGGATTAATATACAACTAAGCAGAGTGGCGTGAGTCCTTGATAATCATTAAAACTTTGTTATGTAAATTGTTGCTTATTGTAGGGTTCATCTATTGAGCTCTACAGATGTTTGGTGCCTGGAAAATACAGGACTTTTACCACGTTATTTCGCACATCCTTAAAACCTCCAGTCCTCCCTTGGTGGTTTTTGGCTCCAGTCTCTGTGTAGCTGGTGTAGTTGCCTTATAAATAATTCCCTGTTAGTCTTCGCCGGAGTCAGTCAGTCTATTCTGTGGCAAAGCTAATCACCAGAGGGAGGCACTGAGAGAGTTCCTCGTTGCACCGGGGGGATTTTGGCTCGATGAGAGGCTGGAATTTGTTTGCTGCTAGCGAAGCTGGAGTTGACAGCGAGGACAAAGTCTTTGTCTGGGCACCGCGGCTCTGTGTAGAAAACGCTGCAAAGGGAGAGTAGCAGACAATTTACATCATTCATTGCCGAGAGTTTCACAAACTCTGTGGACTGGGTTGGTCAATTCAACCTGGCTTTCCTCAATTTGCCAGCAGTTGTAAAATGAGCCGGAGAGCTATACAAACATTTTTTTTTAAAAAACACATAGGAAAACTCCTCTGAAAATGTTAGACAAAATGCAGCAAGAAAGCACTCCGCAGTGTGAGACTGTCTTATTCATTTAGCTAATTGCGCCATCAAGCTGAATTAAAAGAATCTGTTATGTGGCTCCTCCCTCTTTCATACCCTTAATAAAGTGTTGGCATCTTCCAGGGACATGCATTTGAAATTATAGTCTGATACTATTGGGCTATTACATGATTTTTAAAGCGTGAAAATAAAATCCAATCTGACCTAAAATCTTCAACAGCAGAAACAACGTGAAATCTGAGGGACGAGAGCCGTGATGTAGTCCAGTTAGAACAGCATGAGAGCAGAGCGTAGCATCGACGCTAAGCTAAACGATGACGTGATACTGGAACACAGCTGGCTCACTTATAATACATACAGGGTGGGAACGAAAGCATGCACTCTGTTTTCCACTGTCATGGAAATATAATGGACTGATTATATATCCAAAACGAACTATATACTGTGTCACATTGTCTACTGAAAAAAAACATCCAGGACAACATCCAATAAATGTCTGTAACTCACTGAGGAAAAGGTCTATTTACGCCAAACGTCACACGGAGCTCCAGAAACACCTAATTAGAAAATTCCCAACTTTTTTTTTATTTATTTCTATGTCAAACATGATGTTGTGCCTTTACACTGCACCGGAACGAAAAAGACCAGGTTCCTCCTGAATCATGATGTATACAACACTTGATACTGACTGAACTATATCTACTATATCCAGGCGTTTCTCTGTATAGGGAGGTTTAAGTTTGGTCAGGCGATGCATCTGCTTTTGAAAATCACACATTAGTTGCAGTGGACGGACGGAGAGGCGGAGACTTGTGGGAGTGCAGGTGATGAAGGAGAGAACACGGGTGTGTCAGAGGCACAACTGCGCATTTTCTTGCCCTTTCACCACCTCCTGGTTATGACAGTAACTCGATGAGAAACCCCACCAGCTTCACTGGACGCACACAGACAAAACACGACGGATCCAAATGCTGCACGTATGCGTGCATATGTATGTATTCGTGACTACGCAGCTTCGTGTGGCCTGTTCTCTTACACCTCCAGAAAGCAGGAGATCAATATCAATTTACTTTAAAACCAACCTTTCCTAGTGTGACCCACAGCTCCCAGAATGTCCTTGAGGAAATGAAGCCCATTGTTGTGTGGACAGGGGTTCAGCAAAGAACTGTGATCCCCACGGTTTAGACCGGGGGGGGAGCTAAAATGGAAATAATGTAAGAACCCATTACTCTCGTAACACACGTACATACGCACACATATAAGTACTATCAACCGCACAGACACAGATTCACGCACACAGTGAAGCGATTACGGGCTTTTTCATTCTGTGCCAACACGCAGGTTTCTGGATGGCTCTCGGTTTCAGGTGCTGCTTGGTGTCTGAATGTAGCCGAAAGAAAAAAGACGTACACTATAAAATAATGTAGATTAAGTAAAGTGGAAACTATGAACACATCCCAAGCTCTGATGCTACTGAACCTTAGCTGGTTCAGGGAATAGTTTGTGGTTTTTAAGAAAGACTGATAGCACTGTCTGTTCAATATACTGTGATGCTACAGGAGGGGTTATGTAGCGGACAACTTCCCAGCTGGAAGCACTCGCCAGGCAACCAGAGGAGACTCCAGGAAGTCACTGCTCCCCGTCAAGAAATAGTGCAAATATAACTGCCTTAAAATGGTTTTTACACCGATTACAGAACGAGATAATAACGCGTTAATTAGCAGACATTAGAGGTGCTGGTAGGCTGATTTTATTTACCTTTGAATAGAGCCAGGCTATCTGTTTCCCCCCCCGTTTCCAGTCTTCTCATCCAAGTCTTCGACTGAAAGCAAAGAAGCTCATGTCGCACTATTCCTTTAAGCAAGATGGCAGGAGTTATAGCATGTGATCCAGCAGGTGCAGTATAGATTGTGATAGGTCTGCCAGGCAAGATAGCTAATTCAGTTGTTTTGGATTTAGTTGTTGCCGTCACTTACTGATTTTACTGCCGTTATGAGTTACTTTTATCTAACTGATGATTTTGTTCCGTTTTTTGACAATGCAATCTGAATTGAACTGAAGACGAAGAATTTTATTTCAAAAAAACCAAGCCGTTCCTAAAATAAATTGATTAGAAACACTCGACTGATTGAATTCTAACTGCTCTGAGGCTTACTGAGCTGCAGGTAGTGTCACATGTGCCACCTTTAATAATGTTCACGGTCAAATAGTTTTATCCCAGTAGACGGTACACGTGGTCAAGACCTAAGACCGTTAAAGTAGAAATATTGCTTTCTTGCACGACGCTGAGGAGCATGTGTGCCTCACATACAGTACAGCTGCTGGAGTGAACACAGAACATAAATCAATCTGTAGTCAATCAATACTTGAAAGTGCATACAAGGACGTACATGAGCACACATGGTTAGGTCCACATCTATTTTACAGTAATGGCACTACGCTGGGAAGCAGCCAGATGTTTCTCAACAGGCGTGGACGGACTCTCGGCTTCTGGTTGCATGCCGGAGACGCAAACTGCCAAACCAGGCGGCATACAACTTTAAAGACACGACAAAGGAAGACCCACTGTTTCCTTAATGGGGGCTTAACACTTATGACACTGACAATTCTGTCCTTAAAGCAACAATATGCAACTGTTGTCCCTTAAAACAGCTTCAGAATCATTGTGATGCTACACTCTTTCATTCCCGCTCCGCGCCCCGAACATCTGTTCTTCAATTATGTAGCTCGGGTTGAGCGGGAACGATCTCCCGCGAGAAGTGCGGAACGCTTCGCGGCACTACGTCACACATGGGCGTAGCTCGGTGTTCTCTGTACGGACATCACGGCAGAGGCCAAGAGGACGCCGACGGGGCGAAGCGGAGAAGAGATAAAAGAGAGAGTGGCTGAGCAAGAGGCCGGACGAGAGTAAATCTGAGAGTGGCTTTTAGTCGCTGGAGAGAGCGTAAAGGCCGGCCTTCCTGCTGTTGGACTAGTGAGTCATATCAGCCGGCTTGCTAAGCTAAGTTGCAGACTCGCTAGTTATTGATCATGAAGCCGAGTCAGCCCACCAAATCCAAATCCTTCAGCTCGTCAACAAATGCACGTGTACAGCCGCCCGTGAGGGCGAACTGCACTCTCTGAAAACTCCAGGGGGCGCCAAGTCGCAAATGCATACTGCTGCTTTAACATACTTTTAAATCCTGTAATGCACCAGTGAATCCGCTCCTCTCCTCACTGTGTTGTCATTTCTGCTCTGCTTACTTGTTGCTGTGGAAACGTATTTTTTGGGTTAAGAGCGTGTTAAAAGGTGTCAACCACTCAGCCACCAATTCAGCTGTCACAGAAAGACACACACACGAAAAGATGATGCACCAAAGGGGGAGCTAAAATCATTCTTGGGGGGGGGGTTGCAGGGTGGAACAAGACCGGGAGTGATGAGAATAAAAGAGAAAAGATCCTCAACGATGAAAGCGATTCACCGTGTCTGACTCCCGAGCGACGCCTGCAGCCACAGGTAGGAACAAAAAAAAATCAAACGCATCCAAGCGACAGACACACAAACCTCCTCTGTTCACTCTGCACTCTGATATATCTGTTATATTTAGCACCTACTCACTTAAACTCCACATTCATCAATTCACCGTGATGTGAAGACCAGCCACTCACATGCAAAACACTTATAATAATAATACAATAATACACAAGGACAGAAACCTGCACGGATCTTAATCTAGTCGGGACTCTTTGGAGAAAGGTTTCTCCTCCTGCACCAACATTGTCTCATTCCTGTCTTTCCTAACTGTCTCACAGGTCCGGCTGAGAAACAGGCTCCGTTTGAGCCGCGACGTCAGTCAAAATGGCTTAAGAAAAAGTTATTTCCTTTCTTCCCCTCCTTCCCCTTTCTCTCCTCCTCCGTCAATTTGCCAATATTCACAATTCTATTTCCTCATTCTTGTCTTGAATCACAGCATTTATTTTAAGGGGCTTCAAAGTTACACATCATAATCAACGGCCAATCAGAGCGTCTGCTGCTGCACTGTGGGCCGGACTTCATTACAGATGGCGCTCTTTAAATCGGAGTTAGAGCAGAAGAGACATGAATTGCAGGAGGGGGATGTGATAGGCAGACACATTAGTCGCTAAAATAACAAAAGCCTCAAATTCATGACAGTGAGTGAAATGCAAAAGGAATAAAACCTTTCGTTTGAATCAAGCAAAAGGCTTTTAATAATTATTTATAATAGCTCTCTATCGAGGTGTTCTCATACCTGGCTTACCCCTCTATAGACACATGTATTTTTATTTATTCATTACTCTTTTCTTCCATTTTAAACTTTTAAAAAAGCCTCCTGTGGTGTTGTTCATTTGTATTTCACTACTAACCCTAAATACAGTGCATCTGGTGATTGTGTGTTGCGGTTCCAATGCTATTGCTATGTCAAATCAAATCAAATCAAATTTAAACGGTAATGTGATCTGTCTCTTCATTTTTTTCCCTCCATCTATTATTATTATTCCAGTGGCACTCTGCACACGCCACAGACCAACAAGCAGACGTTTAAATAAAAATATAGGCCAGCTACCATCAACCTGATTAAATATTTAGGTGTATATTTCATTCAAAACTAGTTTTTCAAACAGTAAAAACGCAGGCTGGTATTGTTGTCTTTGTCTGACCAAAGGAGTCAACAGGTTCTTTCCATGTATTCTTAACTAATCCGATGCAAAGTTCCCACCAGTGACCAGCTTACGTCACCCATCCGCTCCCAACAGAGATCGTCTCCATACCAATCCATGCTAACCCTCCAGGAGCTTTGGAATAGCACACGCACACACACACACACACACACAAACAAATGTATGCCTGTTTGATGATGATTTGCTCTCACACCATACAACACCATCCACCCACAGCAATCTGTAACAGAGCAGAACAGAGAGAGAAGCAGGTAGAAACAGGCCGAGGAGCTCCATACGTCTCGCTGCATTCAAGTGTTCTTCCAAGCCCAAAACGCACAACTCGTTCTCGTTCTGTTGCACTAGTTCTTTCGGGAAAGGGTCACGTGACGCATCAGGGGAGGACACGTCGCCAGGTGGACACGCCGCAAACGTTATGCGTTTTAAAACAAAAGTGACAGTGTGGTAATAATGGTGGATAGTGCTATTGAATGAACCAAAAAAACCCAAAACTATTTCTCTAACATAAGGTTTAAATATTTATTCAACCGAGATAAATATGAACTGAAGCACAAGCTCTGTTGTATTGTGCCATTGTCATATTGCAGTCGACTGTATTTAATTACCAGTTTTAATCAGGACTGCGAGAAAATCTAAATATGTAATTAATACACGGTATATATATCGTCTGTGTGCGTTACCACATCCATGTAGGCATTTTCCTCATGTACAAAGACCCGCGAGTGTCCATTCGTCTGTCAAACACTTTGTCTCCACGTCTTTGTTGATCTGGGACCCGCGTGGGACTCCATATATCCGTGTTACATAACATTAGGAACAAATAGCTCCAATTACTATTCATTATTACCTGTTGATCTGTGGTTACACACACACACACACACTATAGTCAACCCTTTGGTGGTTTGTTCCCATGGAAACACTATTGTTGCTCTTCCCCTCCTCCTGTGCTGTCTGCCACACTCTGGCCTCCCGTCCGTGGCGCGGTGGTATGTGCTGGTGGAGGGAGCAGCACCAGTGACGGCAGAGCCAGTTGCACAAAACTGTGAACGTGGAGCTAATTTAACATTTAGATTAGTGCGGGTATCAGGAACCAAATCACAGTTTATCGTTATCATTTATCTGCAGGCTCATCAGCCTCCAGACAAAGAGACCCGAGCTCCCATCCATCGACTTACTTCCTCCATCATCGCCTCTTCAATGGCCGCATCAGAATGCCTTTTCTTAACTAAACCAATTAGTGTTTCTTGAGTGGAACAGAAAGTAATGGAAATGGTAAAATAGGCCACATCCCATCTAGGAGGCCAAACAGGTACAAGTCGGGCTGCAACCGATACAGACTCCAGCCCCTCAGCTCAGGGCATCTGCTGATAAAGAGTACCAATCTGACACCAGCGCGCTCTTTTCCCCAAAATTAAAATCTGCATACCTTACATGGAACCCATGAGGATCTTTTTTTAAGGTAATGCTGAATCATGGCTAGTGGAGGAGAGGAAGAGTTGTTTGACTCATTTATTTATTTTTTTAATCCGAGAAATGATCCGTGACCCGATCCGAAACGTGATTTTTGTGATCCATCGCACGACCAAGTGTGACAGTAATTAAAAATACATGCTTCTATTAGCCGTTATCGCATCGTCTGATACTTTTCAAAATGTTCTACAAAATTCATACAAAAGCTAAAAACTGTGTATTAACACAGTGGGAAGGACACACACGTTCCTGCGGCGCTTGTCACTTGAGCGCTCAGAGAGACACGACCGCCTCCGCCTCCAAACGAAAAGGAGCAGGTAGCTAAGGAGGGCCGTGAATGAAGAGCAGGAGAAGGGACGGAGAAAAGAGAGGGGAGGAAGGACCCGTTAGCTGCCGTCATGTGTGGCCGTGTGGTGGGAATGTCATCTCTGTTCTACAACACGCCAGCACACACAATTCCTCTTCCCCTCTTTCACTTTGGATCAGCATCAAAGCTCTTCCACCCCCGACTACCTTGGCTTGTGGCGAAGTGTGCGAGGCGCCACGTGCACACGCCTGTTGCTGCGAGCTGTACGCATCATATTTAACATTTATCGCCTTCGCTGCCGTCCCAACATCACGCCCTGTTCTCTTGGGAGTATTATCCCATTTACAGAGACGTGCATTTACCCCTTCCTTCGTCGTTAAAATTAAAAGCTGAACCGGCTGTTCTAACACTGCAGGCGCTGTCGCACACTAACTGGCCTGTCGATGAAGTTGAGGCAAACGGAAAACGCAGGATTGACATTTCACACAATATTTCATTAAAAGAAAAAGACAAAATAAATAAATAAATAAATAAAAATAAAAATCGGTCAAAACTTTTAATAATTAACAAGTAAAACCAAAAACATAAACCTTCAGCTGACCGTTTCCAGTCACCGCTGTGTGTGAGTGCAGTGGGGATGTCTGATTAATTCTAAGAGTACTTTTGTTTTTGTGTCTGGAGGAGTTAATCAGCGCAAAATTGTCTGATTAGATGATTTTGTCGTGCAGCCCACATGAGTTATTCCTCGTTGTTTTGCTGGTCTTCATTTGTTAGAAAGCCAGAGACATGCTACATAAGATCCCCCAAGACTTTTTACTAAACTTCACAGCCATACTGGCAAAAGGTATCATAGAATATAATGCAAAATCAGTGTGGATTTTAAGCCCTAGAAATTAACTACTTTTTAAAAAAAAAGAAAATGTAATACGCATTCATGTTTAACACACACATGCACTCTTCATATGGGAGTCCAAAGCTAGTCCCATCGTCCCAGCTTGAACCGCTTCGTGCCTCACGCTCATCGCCTGGAATAGAGACTTAACCTGCCCTCGTTTTGGATTCTGCTGCCAATTAGGGTTAAAATGGCAGTTGCCCGCTCCGAGGTGACGAGCTAACGTTTGTTAGCAGCGACGGTGCGAGACGTTTTGTTTTGTTTCGTTTCGTGACAGCTGACTGATGTGTGCCAAAGCTCGCGCACACGCCACACGGTTTTTATCCAATGAAAGGACAATAAAACTGTTTAAGACCTTTGTAAACAAAATTCAATACTTGTCATGTCTTTTGAGGAGTATTAAATTCAATGCCTCGCGTGTATGTTGTGATTTGCATTAATGTAATAACTTTACTTTACTTTTTTTGAGCAACCCGAGTTTCCGTTCTGTGTATACGAAATGAATTTTGGTGGAGTCATGCTTCTGTTTTGAGATCTATGGAAAACATACTATTTGTGTCCACTTTGACAAATGCAAGCATGCTGAGTGAAGGTCAAAGAAGCGCAAAGCCTGAGCCACAAAACACTCACTGTATTATAAATATGTAAACTCTTATTAGTCAGCTCTCACACAGCGCAACAAACATACCTAAAACTAACCATTTTATTCATGGAGGTTGTTGGCTGTGGAGCGAGCGTCACCTGACGGGCTGAATTTAGGTAAGATGACATTTAACCACCTACTTACAGGAACGCTCAAGCACTTATCTAGCAAAACATAACGTTTATGCTCAGTGTGTGAGACAGAGACAGCGAGAGAGAGAGAGAGAGACACACAGAGAGAGACAGAGAGACAGAGAGTTAGGGAGAGGGAGAGACAGAGCGAGACAGACAAAGACAGAAGGTATAGTAGAGGCTGCCTCTAAAAGCCTCTCGAGTTTTCTTTCATGTTGCACCTCGACAGCTGAACATCAGTATCTGTGGACCTCTTGTCTTATTTCTCCTCCTGGTCCCTAAAAACGTCCCTCCAGGCCCGATATTCCTCTCCCATGAACCTGTGACTCCCCCTCCTCCCCCTCCGTCTCTCCTGGCACTTGTGTTCAGGAAGCTTCCAGCCTCATTATTATCACCACAGTGACTATTGACACTGGCTCTTTAATTAGCCTGGCCTTGCCTCTCCTGAAGGAATTAATTTCCCATTTGTACTTTGGTCTTCAAAGAACTCCAGGTTTAACTTCCAGATAAACAACGCATCCCACAACAACGGGTGGTGCTCAGCGGCTAGCGTGTGTCTGTCTGAAATATAAAACAGAATTAGAAGGCGACGACATTTTCGTTGTTTCGAACGACCCGTTCGTTTGGCTTCTGGGAGTTGAATGTTCGAGTCAGTCTCTCCTGACTGAGGTGGCTGCGTGAGGCATTTGATTGGGCGGTTGGGCCCTGCGACCCAATAAGCGGTATAGATAATGGATGGATGGATGGATTGGGCCGTTAATCCCACTGTTATTGGAATACCAGGGTCCATGTAAATGCAGCCAGTGAAGACTCATCGTGTCGGGGCTCGATGATGCTCCCTGCCGTCACCAGTCTACATCCAGCAGGCCAAGAGGTGAATGTAAGCAGCACCGGTGAAACGCAGGTTCTATTGTACACAATTACAGGGCACAGCCTGCTTGAAACAGAACACATCTCACCTGAGCCTTCATTTAATTTTCTCCTGCCATTACGCTCCACTCTTTGCATGATAATGTCTGCTCAATTTGCACTCTTCACACCAGGTCTCTTTTTTTTTTGTTGTTCTGTCTCATATGCTGAGCACTGACGTGTCATTTTGCACCTACTGGCTCGAGATAATGGATACGAGTTCCTAATTTGTCTTTGCCTTTTGCCAAATAGAGTCCACGATACAAGTTTGTCAAGCTGCCGCAAACTGGTAATAACTTGCATCTCACAGAGGAGTGAGGAGGAAGATCGACTTGCCCTGTTCCTTCCACAAAATCACTCACTAGTAACACACCTGAAAGCACATCTCTCCAACATTAGATTATTGACTTGAAAGGGAAAGTCTGCTATTTTTAAACCTCGGTCCTATTTGTACATATTTTGGGGTCTAAATGACAAATCAGTAAAAAAGGTTTTGGACCTCAGCCGGCTGGCTGCGTCTGTACTAAGTCCGTCCACTGAAAGTGCTCGTTTCTGTCACCGACAGGCTCAGACTGTTACTGTAAGTTTCTGACAACAGTATGGAAATTATCCCTGCTGAGACGGAACGTTTTGTTACAGAATAAGATCCATTTCATCTGCCTGCAAATAAAACTCTCACGATGTTTGAGAGCGCGAGTTCTCCTCGAGCGCAGCAACTTTCTGTTTCTGGCTAAACAAAAAGGATGTTGCTCTTTAACGCAAAAAGCTCCGCCTCTGCAGGGAACCTTTCCATAATGCCGTCAGACACTTAGAACAACAGTCTGAAGTGGTCAGCGGCCTCAGGGAGCCTTTGCAAAGATCCATATTCTGTCTCAACAATATGATAAGGACTGTACGTCTTCTCCTGCAGCAGTGGACTGGCAGGAGGAACACAGGGCTTTTTGTCCTTCACGTTTCCTGAGTGTGTTTGACACCACTGTCAAAAAAAGGGGTCACGCTTAAGTGCAACGCACATCAGCTGCATCACGGCGACCGTCTCTGGGGAGCAAGTGTGATGAACTCGCTGCCGATCCGGAGAGTTGGTGCGTCATTGCGAGTTGACGCACGTCGTCTGGAAGCAGGCTTGTAGGAAACAGGTGTTTTGGCGCGTCATGTTACACCAGTGTGCGTTAGGACAACTTTGAAGGTGTTGAGGTGGTGTGGGGTTTTTGGTCTAGTCTTTATTCTGCTAGTGGACCCTGTAAAAAGGACGGTGGCCTGCAGTGTCATGAGGCTTTTAGCTTCTGATGTGCACACTAGGCCCTTAGTTCTGGGTATGATTTTCCCGTTTGTACACAGGAAGAAGTGTTTGTTTCTTAGGTTGGGAGGACGGTTTATACTTTAACAGGATTGGTTCCATGTTGCTGGGCCAGATTGGGCAAGTTGTTGCTGTGAATTGTTTTTTTGGAGCCAAGTACAGTGCAAAGGACTTGCTAAGTTGTCGACATGAAACGAGAAGGACCAGGCAGCCTGCATTAGGCTGGACTCCAGACAAATTAAAATACTCTGCTTGACATAATGTGCGTCTAATGTGCTTTCTCCACACACACAAATTTAATTCCATCAACTCCTTCTCCCCTCTTTGAAAAATCCAGAATGTGTGATTGTGCAAATACACTGGACACAAAGAGGTCTTCCTCGCTGAAGACGCGACATGACACTTCTGCAAATTTGCCCAAAATTGAGAGGTCACAAAATCCCGCTCGTACACATGTTGACCTCTCTCTCCCTAGGAGGCAAAATGATTTGTCTCTTGTTCTGTGTGTGCGTTCATGCTTTTGTAATTCTGCCTCATGCACTCACACTCACGCTGCTACTATGCCGACATTGTATCTGTACTTTAGTTTGTAGTAGCCTTTCTAGTAATTCTGTTGACCTTGCCTTGAGACGTCTTCGTATAGAGCTTCCTTCCTCTCTCGCACAACCTCCTGTTTACTCTGGCTTCATGAATATCTGAGGAGAAGCGGGTAAAAGTCTGTTTGCGCATATGTACGCGTCGTTGTGCACGTGTGACTTTTACAATAGTTGCGTTTTTAAAACGTGCAAACAAATGCTAAATGCTCGAGCTGTACTTCAGATTGGCTGGCTGTGCATCTTAAATGACTAAGTGTTGCAAACTACGACGTGGCGCCTCAACACCAAGCCAGAACTCACACTGCAGCCCGTAGTGAAGCAGAGAGCCCACAGTCGAACTGCAACGCAGCTCACAAGTTCATAACACACAGAAAAACAGCTATTTTTGACATTTCTGGCCCAGGACAAAAAGCAGATTTGGGTGAGGTGGTGGCGCACACATGAGTCTTGGCTGACAGATTTGCAGGAAGTGAAGCTCATGTGTTACATAAAGATGGACCAGTGACAGGCATCTAAAAATGCACGATGGCAATAGATGCCGCGGAGCCGGCGCAACACAGAGAGGAACGAAGGACGCCGACAGCCAAAGAGTAGCGCCGAGGCTAGTGAGGGAAACAGGTTGGTTTTTTTCTTCATGTTTCTCAATCAACAGGCTGGTAGCACTGTGATGGAGCAAGCTGTTGTCCTGAAGACTAAAGATTCCAGTTAATGTCTGCGATTATCTTTCTTTCTCAGCAACCTCTCTCAGATATCCAGTCATTTTACTCACAACTGGCACAATTTACAACAACAACACCGTCTGTGCAGTGCCAAAACAAGCGAGATCCAACAAAAGAGACTTTGTGCACAACATGGGGCAGTTAATCGTTTTGCAGCAGTCCATTCTGTGCTCATGCACATTAATGGCAGCTGCACTGCAGAGCCAGCAGGGACCTGCAAATATTGAGAATAAATAAATACTTCATAAACATAGCAGATGTGAACAGCTGGATTTTAACTGTATTAATGATACGAGTTGATTAGAAAAGCTACATTTAACTGCTGAACGTACTTAAAGCCTCCACAGCTCAACCCTAAAATGTCAAGCCACCCGTAGCAACACGGGAATATAATTTTGGCTGTTTCCACATTTGACTCGCATCTCCTGAACTTTCAAATGATGAGGCCAATGAGGAGACAAAAACATATTCCTATTAGCCCTAACGTGATATGTTCCCCTTAAAATAAACATCTAGGGGTGCAAGTCAATTTTACATCTTTGTCTTAGATTCTTACCTGCAATAAATCTACGCTTTGTAGGAGTTTCTCAAACAGATGCCAAATAAATACTGCAGAAACACTTATATTAGGGAGGATTGCAGCGGAGAAAATGGAAATGTATACTAAATAGAAAGTAAGGATACGATAACACAAATGCTAATGAGACACGTGGATACACCAGGTGCTTGAAGAAAATCGACTGGTTCGCATAGTGCTGCCGCTTTGCGATCAAAAGCAAGACGACCGTACGACTGACACTCAGATGCACTCATTTGGTTCGGAGACAGACAGATGGAAAGACAGGTGGATAAACAGAGTGACGGTTTGGACGGACGGACGGGCAGATGAATAGATAAACAGATGGGCAGACAGAAAGGCGGGACTTTAGCACTGCTCATAAAGGCAGGGAGACAGAAGTGGACAGACAGACTTATATAAATAAACCAGTGGGCAGACAGACACACAGACTCTTATCTGGAGTTCTTTCTTCTACGGTGTGTGTGTGCGTGTGCGTGCGTGTGCGTATTTCAGACCTGATCAATTGTTTGCTTGACTTTCAACAGCCCCAAGCTACAGAACCTATTACAGACACACAATCACACACACACACACAGTACTGCAGAGATTTCTTTTGGGGGTGGTGAGCTTAAATTATAATTCAGTGTCATGTGACCGAGTATCAGGGTCGACCATATTTACATGCAGCTGTTCAGTAATCAGAGGTCTCACCATAAGCATGTTTTCAGTAGTAGTGGCCTCCTACGCTGCAGCTATCGGAGCGTGTGCCGACTGTACAGACGGCGTGCTTTCAGACTGTACAGACGACTGTACAGACGGCGTGCTTTCAGACTGTACAGACGACTGTACAGACGCCGTGCTTTCAGACTGTACAGACTGAGAGTCTGGTCTTCCCTTTGGCATCTGAGTGAGACAAAGATGCTCATGAACATTTCATATCAGTGAACTGTTCCACAACAGCCCAGGCTGCAGGAGATACGATGAGGTGTTTAGAGCTCGAAAGAAAATGGAGTACGATAGTAGATTGTGCAGCACTTTGTGGATATAGAGATGAAATGGACCAAAAAGGGTATAGCATTAATTTAATCCTCACATTACTTTCAAGGGAGCAAAACCAACAACAATAACAACTATTAAAATCCCTACAAGTCAAACATTTAAAAGTGAAAAAGACAAACTATATATTTATGATGGTAAGTTTACGCTTTCAAGGTTATTCCTGCACACATCAGCTAAAATCACGCACAGTCGGGGATGAGCTTCAGGGTGAACGGTCAGCGCTGCAGAAACAGCAGGATGTTCTGATGCAAAAAGCTCTCGTCAGCCAGGTTAAGACATCCATTTCTGCAAAGTGCCCCAGTATTCCAGGGGAAAGGACGGATGTCACAACCCCGTCTGAAGTGTCAAAATTTGAGTTGGACTCACTCGACACATGTCAGCATCTGCGAGGACTAACGATGAACACGCCACTTTTATATTTCCTATTCACATTTCAGTACTTTCCTATTCTCACTCAGTTTGTGACAATGCAGGTAAAATAAAAATGCTTTCCCCCTGCAGGTAGCGTGAGGCGTGAGCCGACAAGCTCTGCGATCTTTGTGTTGGAACGACATCTTTCCTACATGCTCCCTCCATTTGCTGTGCGTGCTGTCTCCCAGACAGAACAGTCAGAGCCATAGTAAGATATTAGTTACCAGATCGTTAAGATTCAGGGGTTTATTTCCATAATTTACTTCCAAAGTGAAAGTTGCTTTACACGTTAAAAAAAAAAAATGATCCAACCCATTTTCTCCTCCTATTTGCAATGCATGTGCCAATCTAGTACATCTCAGAAGATGCTAGAGAGCGAAAGCCAAAGTATAAATGACACCCTCAGAGTTGTCAGACATCCTGATAATATACGTTTATTGAGAACTGAATGGAGCTGTACATTCAGTATCGTCTTCAGATGCTCCAAAGCAATGAAAACTCACATTACTCTCTAAAGTGACGCTGCCGTCCGAACAGAATTAGCCAGACAAAGTCAACACGTGCGATGTGGCAAGCAGCAGACAGGACAGGAAATGGTGTCGGCAGAGTTGTAAGTCGTAAAGCGCGGGAGCCAAAACGGCTGGCGAGCTTCAGCGAGTTGTAAATGATGCTCTACGGCTCCTTAACAAACACTGTCATTATCCTCAGTCGCTGTCTTTGCAGTCACAGCAGCATCTCCACCTTTCTCTGCCGCTTGTATTATTTTGTTACGCAGTAATACATATATGCAAGGATATAATCAGTCAGTGCTTCTTGAGTTAAATGTCAACCAGACCCCTTTCTCTCAGACTGGCCGTCAACGTTCGGTCAGATTGAAGGTTGTGGGATTAACTAAAACACGTCAACCTGACCACACCTGAAAGTGTTTCCTCTTTTCCCCTCCTCATTTGCAACACTACCCTTCACACGCCATCATGTTTGGCATTTTAACAATGACCATGCTGTAAATGAAGCTGACGGAAGCTGAGCAATGCCCGAGCAATTTGGTCGAGGGAGAATCATGCGTACATGTCTCCCTCATCAATTTGACACAGTGCCATAATTGCACACTCACTCTGGTGGGCTATATTAAGAAAGCTGGTAATAACGCAGGCGGCTTCAGGCCACAAATTGCGATCCATGAAAAGTCCCGCACAAAAGAAAAAAAAACGTACCCAAACAAGGGTGAATTCACAAGTGCAGCCAATTACTTTGACAGTGGAGAGCTGCGGAGTTAAGAGCAGCAGTCAGATACTTTTGCATCTTCAGAGCTGACAGGCCAGAATAAGAGGGGAATTAGAAGGAGTTTAAAAAAACAAAAAACAATACCTGCTGAGGTTAATGCTCACACGGCACCGTGAATACAAACATACCTACATTTACACATCCTGCTGAAATAAAGGCACATTTGTTGTGGTGCAAGCAAACGCGCCTGAGTGAAGCCCTGCCACCCTCTTAAAATTAGTGACCGACATTAAACACAGTTTTGTGCTATGTGATGCCTTATGTGAGGCACGCTTCGTTGATCTGATTGGTTAGAGACAGAAGGTTCAGCCAATCACCTGCCAAATGTTTTTTTTTTTTTTTATGAAAACGCCTGCCCTTTCAGAGTTTCCAAGGATGACTTCTCAGACGGTTCTGTGTAACAGACCATCTGGCGCGTCAGGTTACGAGTGAAGCCGGTCTGTCTTGTTCAGCAACAGGTGCATCCAGCGTTTCTTTGCGCCGCAGATTTCCTCTGAGCAGCTGCCCCTCCCAGAGCCCCGCCATGGAAAAGCAGCATTGTTTTTCTTTATTGGAATATTGCTCAGTCACTGGCCTATTGATGCTGGAAGAGAGACGGGCCCATCGCCTTCTCCAAAGTCAATATTTGCTTACTACAATTACACAAAAGCAGAAAGAGAGAGAGAGAGAGAGAGTGAGTGTAGTGGCCAGGCTAATGATGCAATATAATGGTCATCTACCAATCCAAAGACAAACAAAACGGACGTGAACACGTCCTTAATACAATATGAGCATGGCCATTTACACACAATCATATGGATGCGCACTCGGGATTAAAAAAGCTGCTTTGAGGCTGATGCCTGAGGAAGGCAGCTCAATGCCTCGGCCGTCTTCAGAGAGCAGGTGGGAGGTGGAGAGTGACAGTGCCCAGGTACTTGCTGCCACGTCTGGTTTGGGTCACTTGCCTCCGATATGGCGTCTGTTCGACAGACTGACTGGAGGGAGTCCAACTGCCCTGCACCACCGTCAACTCTCCTCCCAGCACATGCCACAATCTATTGCTACGTCTTCTTATCATTAACAGTTGGTCCAAAAGCAGAATATCTCAACAACAGACCAGAAACTCGCAGGTAATCAATGTCGATCCGTTTCAGCCGACTGCCCATTCACAGCGTCGCGGGATCATCTTGTGGACACCTTTGTTGCCTCTGGAGTCTTCATGTATCCCAACTAGTGGAGACCGACAGTAAACAAACAAAAGCTGTAGCTAATGTCGTCATTTGTTAGATGACACGTTTGACATTGAGCCATGAAACCATGTTGGCAGATTTCAGATAACCGAGATGTAGACTAGAAGCACTGACTTTGCCGGCTATGAAAAACATTTTATTAATGATGTGAGCTTCTGTTTTCTCTCTTTAATGATGTGCTCAGGAGGAAAAACACTTTTGATTAACTGATCTGATCTAGACATTTAATCAACACCGCGCTACAGCAGGTCTTGTTACGGGACAGGGTGTCTAACAGAGTTCTCTCTCAGCTTACAGAACTTGGGAGCCTGTGTCCTCTTCTCGTCCTTATTTATGCTTATATTTGTATCTTTGACAGGATGATATGCTATGGCTATAGGAGGGCTGTGTGTCCGTATGTGTACTGTAGGTTGGTTTCCTCAGACCAGCTGACAGGAGGATCACATCGTGCTCCATCTGGAGTACTGTACATCCCACAGCACTGTACAGCTTGTTGCTCTTATGGCTGTGACCCGACATTAACTTTGATCACATGAGCTCACCAAAAGCTAAACACGAGTTGACGTTGTGCACGATTTGTTTTTCCACTGTATATTATTAATATTAAATATTATTTGATCTGTTTCTGTGCAGTCTGCGCTGCCGTAACATCAATATATAACTTGTTTTTTTCCTTTTCTTACGGTTCCCCATCCACTCGCATAATTCTGACGAAACATGAGTATTCGGAATTAGCAGCAATAACCTGCTCTACTTAATCCAACAAAAACAATATAAAATGTGTGCTCGCAGAAATGCTGCCCTTCAGGATAACAGCCTGAGTGACCACAGCTAACACGATGAATTTTCATGTTCCGTTTGCGATTTAGGCAGAGACCATTTAGAACTAGTACACGTAATTGAGCTGGCGCTGATATCTGGATAAACAAGGCAACGCATAAAAGAGAAAAGAGAAAGGCTTTTAGGAAATTTGCCAGGTAACATTTTTGAAGGGGATCTAATAGCCGCTCTATCTGCCCTTTCCGTGATGCCGTGGGTAAGTCCAGGGTCTAATACAGCCGGACCTCAGATTCTTCTGCTTCCAATTGGAACACATTACCTGAGAGCAGTCTGATGTACCCCCTGTCGCTTTGGCTTCATCACTGTCATTTACTGCCATTACAGCCTCAGTCCTTTTCATCCTGCACACTCATGTCTTTTGCTTCCCTCGTTTCTTACGCACACGGTGACATCCTCACTGACCACCTGGGTTTGGTGCCTATTTCTAGCTCCGTCTGCTTCTCTGCCTGTCTGTGCTTTCTACCCGTCTCTCGCTCTCTCTCTCTGCTTCCCTTTAGCTGACCTGCCGGCTCACCTGGCCATGATGGTGCATTCTCCACCTCGCTACAACTGAAATACTGCTCCAATTGTGGCTTTTGACAACGCCGGAGTAAAAAGCCCGGAGGGTCTAACGCAGGTCTGCTGCAGAATAGGCTGATTCAGCGTGGAGGATGACAAAATTCAACTTGACATTTTGACACCTGTTTCCGCTGGCTCGCCTCAAGAGCACCTATAGAGGCACCTGGATAGTTGGTCCCATTATAAAAAAGGTATTTGGATTGGCAGCAGAAATGTTATCTAGTATCATAATACTGTCAGGCGTTTGAAAAAGCATATTTACTTTATGTACTCTATTGGCAGCCATTGTTGCTGAAAGCTAATGCAGGAAAGCTGACAGATGCTGTTAACACAATGAAAAAATAATGGATTTCTATGCAAGTTATGAGATGAAGTTGGGACTCGTCATGAACCTGCATACAAAATGTACAGACGCACGCAACATTAAAGCCATGAACATCATCAGTTTCAGATTAAGTGATGGAATGCTGGACTCGTGGTCCTACAGACATACTGTAGCATGCACAAGTGATTTTAAGTGATATTGTAAATGCAAACTGTTGTTACGTCGTCTATTCTGCAAGGTTTGGGGGCATTTAAAAGGAATTTCTTTCGCCAAAATAAACAAACAAATTAGAAAAACAAATATATTAACTTTTAAATAAAACATCAGATTTTGCTAGAGCCCTCCCAGCATATTAAAAAAAAAAAAAAAGTGAGGCTAGGACACCTGTAGGAGGCGTGGCCTGACTTGACACTAATTAGAGTCTTTTTATTTATGTAAATCTCAGGACGTAGACGGGTCCCAGCCGGTCGACTCTCAGCAGCGACTCTAAGAAGTGTCAATATAAACATTAGCACTGATGCGTTTCATCACAGTACAGTCATGTCATTCAGTTTACAGCTAATAAAAAACAAACATTTAAAGTGGCAGTACCTCTTCAAATGAGTGCAAAATGTAAGAAAAAGTAAATGCCAAAGTTATAATGCTAGATGTTTAAATGGATTAAATGCACCAGCCGTCACCTCACATTGTTCTCTGTCTACCAAATTAATTTCATACACAGTAGGGAGCCTGATATATTGATGGGAAATCCTCGCAGTACATACACACGGTACCGATTTCACAGTCCGGACATACTGATGGGTTTGATGGGTCATAATTTTCAACTGAAAACTTTGCCTTTAGGAACACCATCACCCGTATACTT
The DNA here is from genome assembly GCA_036023855.1 of Gadopsis marmoratus. Lineage (NCBI taxonomy): Eukaryota > Metazoa > Chordata > Actinopteri > Centrarchiformes > Percichthyidae > Gadopsis > Gadopsis marmoratus. Next base: position 34,532 of record JAVQJF010089839.1, read on the forward strand.
CAGTACACACCTTTTCAAAATATTTGCACAAAAGTAGAAAGAAAGGAAGAAAGATGGAGAGAAAGGAAAAGCAAACCAGTAAAGAAAAATAGGCCACGGGCTCTGCAGTCCTGGTCCTCTGAAACTGGGAATCCTGTTGGACCACTACATGTTTTGCCTTCAGATGTCACCACCAGATGTCATGGTCTTGCCTCCCGCCTCAGTACAGTGAGCCACCAGCAGGTGGGCGGTGAAAGCATCCATATTGATTACTTTAAGCAGACGTTGTAAATAATATATGACTGTTTGGGTAGCTATTGATTGCAACTCACCCACAGCCTTCATAAACGCAGCCAGAGAGACTGTGTGTGTGTGTGTGTGTGTGTGTGTGTGTGTGTGTGTGTGACTAAGATTGAGAGCGAGTGTGTATTTCAGTATGCGTCTATGTTTCTAAGCCAAAGAAAACAACCCCTGTAGACCTTTCAGTGTCCGAGTAGTGGAACATATCCGTCTGTTAAACACCTAATTCAGTAAGCGAGCAGCGTTCTCTCATCATTGATTATCAACTTCATAATCTGACTGCAGGCGCAGCACAAGTGCAAAAAAATAAATAAATAAAAAAGAGGAGACAGTTAAATTCAGAAATAATGAAGTGAGCTCCCTTCACTGAGAGCTCTCTTGATTATAAATGGGCTGAAGAGCGGGCACTAATTGATGGTTTTATTAATTCTCCAATCACCGTCCACAGTAACTGATAAACCAGACCTCGTATAACGTCGTGAGATATATTATACAGGCAGTGCAACGTGGCATGCGAGTCTTCAGTGGGTCCCTGCAGGTGGGAGTGTGTTGCACAATTTATAACGCAGCAGTAGCAAAGAGAGGAGAAGGAGCTCCTGCAGCCAGAGGCCACTGACTGCAGGGAGGAGGGAGGTAGAAACAACATGGCTTCCAGCATTACTCCCTTTCATGAGTTTACTGTACACGTTCCTCTCCTGCGTCTATAGCGTAAAGACCGCCGAGGGAGAGCGGCCTGCTCTTTTGACATCTCTTCTCTAAAAGCACACTTTTATCTCACGGCCTTCCCCCGATCGTGCGCTTTGCGTCAGTTTAACTTCTTGTAGTTTTATAATGACCTTTGTTTATTATCTTTACTGTAAAGCACTTTGTAACATTGTTTGTTGAACTGCAATGTGAATTAATTGATTGTTATCTAGGATTCGCCCTCTCCCTTCCTCTCTGCCTTCAGGCTTCTTCCAATTTTACATTTTGATCAAATCAGCCAGTACCTTGAACCAACTACACCCCTTCATTAGTTCCTGCCTTCCAACCATTACCCACCCATCCCCATTCATGTCTCTCTTCCTTTCCCTCAAAACATTCATTTCTCCCCCCTCCCTCCGTCACGTTCAAATAAGCTTAATTGGCATGACAGACCAGGAATCTATATTACCAAAGCAGCACAGAAATACAATTTAAAAATTGGCTCTTTGACTCGTCTTTTTATTTGTTTTTTTATTCCCATGAGTGCTGATGCCATCTTGTGTAATGTAGATTCTCCATCACGTGTTTTAGCAGGAATAACAAACACATTTTTCTGTAAAAAAAAAACAAAAAAAAAAAAAAACCACTGCATTTTGTGTTGTGAATTTGACCTCTGACAGGAAATGTCAAAAATCTGTCGTTAGTCCCACTGACGGCACCACATTTACATAAGTGGCCACTCGGATCATTATCATTTGCTTAATTCACATTCGCTGCGCTCACTTGACCTGTTTTTCACTCACTGACACGCAGCAACATAATGCGTTATCTGCACCAGCCAGACCTACACTGTATCCATGAGCAGTGCGGCGCCGCTGAACGATCTATCAAGACGCTCTATAGACCAAGTATTTAACATAAGCTCACAAAAAAAACATCGGTCTACAATTTTATGATGCAAAGGAGTCTCTGAATCATCTCTCAACTCCGCCGATGCCGATACAGTGAGCAGCTTCCTGTCGTTGTGCCGAAGTCTGGACTTCTTTTGAAAGGAGCTTTATTTAAACGGCGTGTTAACAGTTAACAGTTAACAAATCCACATGGCACCAGCATAATTGTGGCCCTGATTCATGGTCACAGTAGCTCCACATGATGGATTAAAAAAATAAACAGACATTCATGGACCCCAGAGGATGAATCCTGGGTACCTGACTCTTCCCCCTCTAGCACCAAAATGAGGTGGATATTTTAAGATTTGTGTGAAATGCCTCGACAACTATTGGATGGACGGCCTTGACGTTTGGTTGAAACAGCTCTCCACATGTATACCGCTCGGATCGACACTGACGTTTGTGCAGACGTTCATGGTTTCCAGACAATGCATCCTCAAGACTTTGGTGACACCCTGACTTTGAATTTAGGGCCATCATCTGGCTAAAAATGTAACTGAAAATGCTGGTTTATGACATTACGATACTGCAAACCAGGGCATAAGGTCAAAAATTTTAATTTGTCTTTAAAAAAAAAGAGCCCACTGTGATTACATGAATGTAACTGAAAGCAGAAACACTGTCGGCCGATACCCGATCTGCTTATTAGCTTCAGTATCAACATGGATACCAAGCTGTACCAAGCTGAGACACGACAATGCTTCACTGCTAATCTGTGCTGTCAAACACACACACAGATACACAAACGCAGGCTCAGGGAAGTGGTGACAGGCTTTCTGCCTGCAGCCTGGAACCACGTACACTCATCTTCACACTGGACGTGCATGCACAAAATCGAGTCAATAACGAGGCCTTTCGCCCCAGATGCTGTCAAGAGGAGTGTTGGCCAGGGAGCAACCAACCGGACTGACCGCTCTGCTCCTCAGGACGGCGGGACAACCCCACGTTGAAGAGGCCCGTGGAGACAGAGACCCCGCACAGGAGGAAACTTCAGCTAAAGTTTGACCCCACCGTCTCCCTTAAAATCCTTTATTAAAAAAGGACACTTTGTTTTCGTCAAATGTCCCTGAGCCTCCTACTTTATGGTGAAGCCCTGGGCTGCCACAGGGTGACAAGACTGAGAAGATGGAGGTGAAAGATGTGTAGAGTCTTTGTAAACATACGATCATTTTGTTATCAAACGAAGACGTCCATCAGTCCAAGAAACATTTTTTATTAAGAAGCTGCTGCAACGTGACGACCTTGTCATAAACCCATAAAACGACTGAATTGATAAAGACATCAGTTTAATGAGATTAACTGGGTCGAGACAATTTGACGCCCAAACTTAGAGACTTAAAAAAGTCATGGAAAATCTCACATGCACTTTGGACAAAAAAATACGGGCGACACCACGATGAGATTTATTGTGGCACTAAGAATCCTTTTGTTGGCCCTTCATACGGTCAAATGTGCTTTTTGGATTAAAAAAAAAAAAAAAACCCCCAAGCATGAGAGCAGGAGATTGCTGCAAGGCGGCTTGTGCAGCGTGCTGGTCCACGTGGCGCACAGGGCTCAGGCCATAACCTGATTAGGACCAAGCCAAGACCCACTCAATTAATAGGACCAATTGGCTCGTGTAGTCCCACACAGCTTCGGCCTTTCCTAGGAAGCTCAGCAGCAAATGAACATCGATGAAACTACGCATGAGGTTTGAGGCGAGTCTTCCGAGGACTCCCCTCTTTCTATGCTGCCGCTGCCCCCCCCCAGCCCTAACCTCCTCCAGAGTGTACGTTTCACACATTACCAAATTCGAAACAACGATTTTAAATGAGAACACACACGATTCGCTGATTGCAGAATGAAAAGAAATAAAACGGTTCTCTAAGAGGTGTTGGCCACAACATTTGTCACGACGGGTCTATAAGTGATAACCGTTCTAAGTGTATGATCCGGAATCGGAGATGTCTACCTGCAGCATGATGCAGCACTGCATGTCCGTATTAAGACAGACAGACAGACAGACAGACAGACGACGACCACGCTCAGTCAAGTCAGAACAGACTCAAACCTGCTGCACTTGCATAACAAGTGATACATGATATAATTGCGTGCTGCTCTGACAGTGAAATACTAAAGCCACCACCACAGCGTGAGGATTCACTGCGGCATTAATGTGTGGAAGGTTTCAGGTCCTCTCGCAGATTAGTGCTGCAACTAATAACCATTTACACAATTGATTCATTGTCAGTTATTGTTTTATCAGTTAAGCGATGACTCGTTGACACTACAGAGTGTCAGAAAATGGGTGAACAAATGGACGTGGCAAATTTTCCAAAACACTAAAAGAAAAAATAAACTGACGTCTTTAAGATTGGCATGCTTCTGTCACACTGAAAGAAGTCGGAAAAAGAGGAGATATTCGCATTACAATGACGTAAAATTAAACCAAAGCAGCAAATTATCACATTAAATACAAATAAACAATTAACTGATTATTGACAGACAGAAAATCACAGACTAATTGATGAATTCACTGATCGTTACAGTCCGAGCGCAGACACCAACCATATTAAGTGAATCGGGCATCTACTATGATGCAAGCACACACGTTAAAACTGTTTCTTGGTCGACGCCATGTAAAAAGCTGTCGTTTCGCAGGCTTTTAGTGCCACAGACGCCCCTGCTGCCATGTTGCCTTCAATATAAACAATTCCAACAGGGTATGCCGATTTAAAAAGTTGGCTGTTATTGAAGCAGACTAGCCCTTTAATATACAAGCAGGCTCTGCAGCAGGCAATCAGAGGCCTTGCCGGAGCTCGGAAACCTCACTCTGCAGGCTCTCTCGTGATTTCCCCCCTGCCACCGTTAGCCACGCGGGGTTGGATGTGCACACTTCCCACCGTCTGTCTGCTGAGGTGTCTGAGGGCGCAGAGGGCGAGTCGCAGACGCGCAACGCAGCTGCCGGCGTACATGTGCGAGTCTCATTTGATGGTGGCATGCGTGGAAAACCAGCCTTTCCCGGTGTGTAAAAAGTTGGAACTTAAGGAGCAGAGGCACGTCACGGTGCGATGCCACCGCTGCCAGACTCCACGATGAGTGGACTGAGACGCACAAAAGCAGCCAATGGATTTCACCAAGAGAAAATGAAGCGCTTTCAGGAATGGTCCTTGACTACTTTTCTTTCTTTTTAAAAAGGAATCGTGATTGCCATTTTATTCACATCAGAACAACATCAAAAAAGCCTTTTCACAGAAACACACACACTCACTGAGACACAAAGCTTCCATCACCTCCACAGACAGACGCACCTCTGGCCTGCTCCTCCATTCTCACCGTCTGATCTAACGAGGATGTCACACCATTTAAAAACACACAGCTGCGCGTTTGTCACAGCTACACCCGCACTGGGTTTACTGTATGTTTAGACACCAGTGAAGCTACAGACACACGCACAAACACACACTCCCCCACTGACAAGCTGAAAGGCCACGATGAATTCTTGACATCCCTGTGTGCTGCTGGGGACGTGCAATCATCAGCGCCGAGGCAAGTGGAAGGCCTGTGTGCTCTCTAGCCACCGCGGAGGAAAACGTGTGCACGACTTGACGTGTGCACGTGTGCTGTATGCGCGCGCGGCCGTTTTCCTCTGAATAACGCAGCCTGCGGGTCTCAAAACGCCATAAGCACGAAGTGTTTGCAGGCTCTTCGTCGTGTCACACATTAAACAGAAGAGAGGTGAGCATCAAGACAGAAGAGAAGGACAGGAAGGCGTTTATTGCCGTTTTTCTTTTTTGCCCTGGCAGCAGATGCCCAGGGAATCACTTTGCCTTTCAAAGTCAGAGCATCTAAATGGCCTTTAGGCAAAACACAGAGGCAGCGTTGCCCCTGTGACTTGTCAGCGTAGTTAGGAGGAGAGGACTTAGGGATCTGCCTTGAAGCGACTCGCCCGCTGCATGGTGGAATAATCTCTTCGAATCACGCTGTCACACATAACTGGTTTGGGGAAGGGGGGGGGGGGGTGCACTGGTTGGCCCCACAGACTCCCAGCAGCCCTGAATGTACAACGCAGAAGGATAGGCGGACGGCCCAAACTCAATATAAGCATCTCGCGCCCGCCCACCTACCCAGCATGGCCCAAACACACACGGGCTGCTCATCGCATCTGTTCACAAGACACAAAAAGAAAAAGCCAAAAAGAGAGAGAGAGAGAGAGGTCTGTACATCCTCTCCTCTCCCCAGCAGCATCTCCTGCTCAAACAGACCGAGCATCAAGACGGACATCGGAGTAAAGTGGGGAGGAACAAAGGTGGACCTCCGAGAAGTGAAGAGCAGCCTTCCCGGCGAGAGGCCAGTTCGACACCCGAGGGCAGAGCCTCAGTCGTGACACTGAAAACAACAGGCGGCATCACAGCTGGACGTAGATTACAGAAATAAAACTCTTGCACCTTCACCTGCACCACAACACCGCCATCACGGACCCAAACATCTGATGAAAGAAATAGGCTACAACAGCAGTTATTTGAGAGCCTGCAGTGATTATTACATCACAGCATCTAAAGAATGTTTCAAAGAGGATGTGCAGGTCACCCTAGTCCATTCATGTATTAGGCGGAGTAAACAAAAAGAGGAGGATATCTTTTAAACTTTTATGATCAGCTCATCAGTTCACATGAGGGTATATTTCAGCTGCGTGTCTGTTACTCACGGGTGCCATCGAAGCGGGTGGCGATGGTGTCCAGGAAGGTGTTTTGCGGGGCCAGCAGCCCTCTCATCACCGGCATCCTGCTCCGGGTGGACTGGGTCCTCCTGGCTCGGCGCCCCGGGACGGCGCTCGACTCCTGCTCAGACCCGAAACTCGGCAGGAAGCGAGAGGTGCCCGGTGCGCATCCCAGCCCCTGGAGAAGCGCACCGATCCGAGATACGCGCGGTGGCTCCACCTTGGCACCGCGGGGGCTGTGACCATAATCAACTCAGCAGGGAGCGCGTGTGAACCGCGGGATGCACCTGTGCACCTTCCGGCGGGGAGAGGGGGGGGGGACACATCCAGCGACAGCAGGTGCGCTGCAGAGAGGTGAGGATGGAGGATGGAGGCTGCAGGTTTCTGATGCTGGTGATGGGCGCGCGTGGACTGAATGTTATCGCGGCAGGCTCCTCCTCATCTCTCTCTCTCTCTCTCTCTCTCTCTCTCTCTCTCCCCCTCTCTCTCCCCCCCCCCCCTCCTCTCTCTGCGTGGTTGTATCTGGCCACACAGCCTGAGAGCAGATGCAGAGTCACATGGAGCCTTTCAGGTCTCGCCAAGCTGGAGGTGGTGGGAGGCAAAGAAGAGAGGGGGTTCTGAAGCCGGTGGGCTTCCACCGGATGTGGGCTGCTCTGTGTGAAATAAAAGCAGAACCAGTGCCCCCCCCCCCCTCCCCCCTTTGTGCGGCTCGAGTCTTCACCTGCAGCTTGTGTGACGCCCCCCGTGTGCCTACTTCATGTTGCAGCGTCCTTAATCCAGTTTCTGCAGATAGAAGTGAGAATGGAATGAAGCAGATTCCGGGCCTCTCCTCAGGACCACATGGCCACTTGCAGCTGGAGGTGCGGAGATGCGCCTCAGTCCTCGTTGCACGATGAGACTCCGCCATCTACCGGTTACGCAGCGCAATTTAAACGGGAGCAATGCCGTAAACCGCATTTAAAAAAGTTCCAATGTGTCATTTCATCACATGAATAAGTATAAATATTGTTTCTATCAGTAAAAGAAGGCTGCATCAATAACCTGGATGTGTTTCTTTAGTAATGTGATTAGATGCACTGGACTTCTTGGTTCACCAATAAAAAGCAAAACCGTATTTCATGTTTTCTGGGTCCAGAATTTACCTAAAACATCATGCTTCAGAGTTATTTTATTTGTCGTAATAATAATAATAATAATAATAATACCAGCTGTAAACATGTTTGTGTAAATATTGAATATGGACAGCTGACAAACCAGCACTTGCACTTCTCAGGACAACATGGCAGTACAGCGCTCCCTTCAGAACGTTTAAATCACTACAAGACAACCAGCCCATATTATTGCTCACCTTCTGCAACCACGTTCAGACTTTAAAAAGGAGGAATAAGTCAGTGGTTCCCCCGATGGAAGCACAGCTGAGGAGGTCTCGTGTGACCCCCACATTTTGGAGGTCAGCTTTGTGCTCCACGTCCGGCATTTGTGTAGGTAAACTTGTGTAAAAGTGCTTTCTTGCTGCGGTTTACTGAATTGAATCCCTTACTACAACAACAACGTAGGCCTCAGAGCAAGGCTCGATCACCATCTGCCCCAGAGCCATTATTATTCTATCTTGCGGTCCTGTGTGAGCTTAAGGAACTTTATTATTTTAGCTTATATTGTGCTCACACAGTACATATTCCTAAATAAACTTGCATTTAATCAACTTACCACTTACTGACACACACTGACAACCTGCAGCTCGGTGGTATTATTCCAGCAGAGTTGTCCACGAACATGCACAGAGCACAGTAGGTGGAGGTTGACACCCTGATAATCACACTGAATCGCCATTTATTTATTCACAACAGGATTTGCATTTAAATAAGTTTAACACAATTGTGCAAGACAGCTCAGACCTTTATTTAACATGGCATCATCCTCTAAACAGGCACAACGTGTGGCACGCAGCTTTTCTGTGCCTGAGTTTATGTTTTTAGATTTTAAGTATCGCCACACATTTTAAAATAAAAACAAAACTGCATACTTGATTTCCTTTTAACGCAGGATGACATTGACAGACGACAGATTTACCTCAAAATGTGACACACGTTCCTTATCCATCTCCTAGACATTCAAAGGCTGGGAGGCCGTGTTGCAGAGCCCCGACACTAACAGGTGCGGTACAGTATTCCTCAGCACAACCTGAAACCACACACGTTACAATAATCACACACAGGTGAACTGACCACCGCTGCTATAAAGATGGAATCAGGAGGCCTGGCAGGCCCTGTGCACAGTGCTGAGTGTCTGTAGCCTTTCATTACAACACGCCACCTACAGGCAAACGGGGCACGTTCACTTTTACCAACTACAGGCAACGTAACCACAAACAGAGCAGGGTGTGTTTGACTCACCTATTTTAAGTCCACTGTGTTCACGTTTTCTGACCGAGCCCAGCTCACCTTAACTGTTTCAGTCACCTTCCATTGTTGCCATGGACACAGCAGTTGATATCCTTAATGTTAGCAACCATGGAGAACTTTCTTCTCCCTTCTTCTTCTTCTTCTTCTTCTTCTTCTTGTTGGTGTTTTATGGCAGTTGGCAAACATGGAGAACATTGTGCGGCATTTTACCACACGGGCCGTTTCTACGTATTTATTTCTGGGGGGCTACTTTAAAGAAACGCACAGAAATTGGGGCTTAACATCGCGACAAACAAACAAACAAACAAAACAAAACACCTCCATTTACCTCATAAGGCCCGCCCATTCATTTACCCCCGCGTGCTCTACTTCCGGGTTTGTCCTGCAACTTCCGGTCGCTTTTCTTTTGTCTTTTTTTCTTTTAACTTTAAAACAACTAGGCAGGTTGAACGCGGTATTAAAAATCCACACACGTGTGAGTAGTACGAAAATAAATCATCTAAAAGTACACATTCAAAAGTGAGAAAATAAAGTAAAGTATTAAGGCCAAACCCGCACATCGCATCACCTCTTGCCACCATTCCTCCAGTGTAGAAGTAGTTATGCACACTGAAAAAGAAAATAAAGAAATAAATGTGTGGCGTTTCGTGATCCCCACAGAAAGTGCAGCAAAGACGTCTTTTTACATTTCTGCGAATGACAATTATTCACAGTGCCGGTTCTAGCCTGCTATATTTGGGCGGGCAGGTAGAAATAATGGGTGGGCAACTAGGCTGAAAGTTGCCGGTTCAAATTCCTGACCAGAAAACAGATTGGGAGGCAGTGAAGCAGGCATTTCTAAGTTTGCTAACTACCCTATGATTTCAGTCAGGAGGGCAGGTTTGTTTACCATCAATAAAACATTTGAAAAATTTGAGGTCTCATCAA
>JAVQJF010089842.1:0-10095 GCA_036023855.1 Gadopsis marmoratus
TGGGTCTGTAGATATAGAGTTGGCTTGAACTTGCTCTATATTTACAAGTGCTATGAGATAACTTTGTTATGATATAGCGCTATATAAATAAAATTTGATTTGATTTGATTTGATTTGGTATTGGTTAAAGGGTTACCCCCCCCGTCAATTTACTATTGTACTTCCAGAAAGCTGGGAGAGACACATTAAAAAAAAAAAAGAATGGATGCAGCAGAGGCTGAGATATCCTGGCTTCTACAATAAAATGCTTGATCCCCCATTTCCCACAATGCCGCTCGGCAGCATCTTTTGTCAGGCACTATATGCCTGGTAAACGCACACGTCTTTCAAACTCCACACCTTCAGTTTGTTGCTCATCTTCGGTCATAAGATGTGCGGGACCGAGCCGATGTTCCCCTGACAACATCACTATGACATCATCAGGGTTATTTTTCCAGAGCCGCAGAGGAGACTACACAGACGCCTTCAGCTATTCGTGAGCATGTGCTAGTCTTCTTTATTGTGCAAGCTGTCACTATCTTTCTGGTGCAAATTTCACGAGAGGTAATCCTGTGCACGTCTTGGTCGAGATGAAAGACGCGATTCTAATTTCAACTGAATTGCAGCTTTATTTCATGGTTTGACATTAGGTTATTGAGTTCTGGCCCCTACTGTAGATCAAACACCGGCTTCATACAACAATCTTCATGCGGTACAAGATCTGTCCTTTTCTGTTTTTTTAAACTCATTAAAACCATATAAGGTTGATATGGTTTTGTCCAATGTTGCATGAAATGTGCTTTAGGCTTCAGTTAGTATAGTAATATTCATATATAGATACATCTACTACTACTGCAGTTATGTTATACTCAATAAAACCTGTCACTGTGGAAGGCAGAATGGTCCGTAGAGTATCTCTGAGACAATTAGTCTGTCATTCGTCTTTCTTGGCTTGTGAAACATGAAATATTATAGTTCCATTCGTCACTCTTGGCACCAGTTTAGATTCATTTGGATCCAGTTCAGGATGTGCACTGGTTAATGCAGTTTAACTACATACACCTGATGCTGGAACCAAATTTAACCAATTGTGTTCTCTTTAGTATTAAGAACTAAATGTTTGTTTGCAAAATACTGGATTCAAATTGTTGGCTATTTCAACAATGTTGCTCATGCATGAGCTTTCAGCCAGGTTTTGGTATTAAAGATGTGCGTGTGTCTCATGATCTGCTCATCTTTCTGTCACAGCGTCGTGTCCCTCAAAAGTCATCAAGTGGCCTAACTTGAATAACAGGACGGGCAATGTGTGGGTTTTGATGCTGGGACAAAGAGACACACACTCCTATCACGCTGTCACACATGAACACACGCACAGATAAACCACACTCACATGGCCATGCCGAACTGCTCCAGCCACTTCTTTTTCAGCTCTTTGGTCTTGAAGAAGAATTCAAAGCCGCTCTGGCCCTGGTTATGAGTGAGGTAGAATCCATAGGACCACTGCAACAGGAATAGAAAAGCATACACATCTGAGACAGAGAATAAAACGATGGTGAAGGAAAATAAATTGAGGGGTTTGAGTGAAAGACAAACGAAGCAGGAGCTGGAGGAGACAGGATGCAGGGGAGACAGATGGAGGCAAAGAGATGCAAAAAGAAAGAGGGATGCCTCGCGGGGAGAGCTGGGTTGGAGGGTGGCAGAACTGACAGACAGAGACAAAACAGAGAGGATGAGCACGAAGGAGGAGAGGAAACGAGTGTGCCATATAACTGCTGGGCATCAGACAGCATGCACAGACCCAAGTAGTAAGTGGGCCTGTAATCATCTACCACTGCCCACTTCAAAGGCTAGATATTAGTCTATTAAGCCTCTGTGTCAACACATGCCTCTGTTTTTTTTTAGATAGCGTCACAAAACAATTGCTCATGAGATGCACTTTTTATGGCTTATGGTTTTGAAAAAACTGCCAAGCTCAGAGTGCTGTCAGGGAAGCTCGTCTTTTCTACTGAAAGAAGAAAGAAAAGGAAAGCAGCTCTCTACAGAGGCATTCCCAGTGGACACCAAGACTTATGCTCAGCAAAGATGTCTCCAGCTACCAATTTGTAAAGAGAAGGAGGAGGTGTTTGCCTGTCTTTCTGTCAGTTTTTTTTTTTCTGCTTTGGTTTATCTTTGGAATTTAAACGGATCACGCATCCAGATGGATAATGTAAAGCATTTCTTTGTTGATCTTCCTAAAATGTGATTAATCTGACCCATGCTCATGTCTTTCACCATGTGGGTCAACGTACCTGAGTGAACCCTGGTTATCATCAACATAAAACCTCCAATTTCATTACTATTTCTGGCCACTTGGGGGCAGCAGAAGAAAGCACCGAACACGACGTTGACATAGTAACCTATTAGGCTGTATTCAGACCAAATCAGGCGTTTCGGCAATTAGCGCAGTGCTGTGCGATGGTGTGCGAGTGTCTCTACATGGCTTTGATCGTAGCACAAGTAGAAATACTAACCAGCAACCCCAACTTGAAGAGCGATGCAACGTCAAGCGACTGCACTGAAATGTCTTTGTACTCCCTAGTGGCAGGGTTGAACAGCTGATCAGCCATCACGGCACCGATCAATATGTCTCTCTTCCATCTTCACGGCTGCTCGATAAACAGCGGAATGCTACATAGTAAACAAAGTTCTTCTTTGGTCTGAACATGGCCTTAAGCTGATGTGGCGAATGCAGCAGACAGTCATGTTTCTGCCCACCTGGCAAATCATTCCAATATTCTCCTTTTAGGTCCGTTTTGGTCTCCACCAAGCCCTGAGGGGAATATCTGGCTCTTTAGATATTAAATACTCTGCATTTTCACTAGCTAGTTGCCATTTGGCGCTGGGCAGGTAGTGTAGAGTGGGTTTATAGAGCTTTTTGTGCTGGAAACAGTGCTATGAATGCGGTGAGAGGGAGCCAAAGCCAAAAGTAAAGTTGCAGGAAAACCAGAACAATGAGCTGAACTGCAAAGTAGCTTCACAACAACAGCAACACCTTACACATAATAATTTGATATTTTGTTATTAAAATAATTTTGTAAATACATATATATATATATATATTATAGCAGCTTTAATAGGTGAAATACATGAAGCTTTCCCTGCTGCAAAGGCTCAACCTGTCAGCTTTAGCATGAAAAGTGGCTTCAAAGGTTCCCTACTGCTATGCACAGGATCACTTTAGAACTGCTTAGACTTTAGGGTTATTTGGTTTCACCTCCAGACGACTTGCACGTAAATGTGATTATTTTGCTTCTGTGATGAAGGTTCTTATTGCTGCTTCCCTCAGACAGCCACCGTCATCTCTGGCATTTCCATAATAAATACGTAATCAAACAAACTGCATCATATCCATCATGTCAGAGGTGAACGGCACTGAGGCAGCTGAAAGTTTCATAAAAAAAAACAGCCACATAAGCCCATATGGGTCTAAGCACACTATTGTCTGCTATTTACAACATCATTATTGCCCAAATAATTGTTTCCTGGCACGCCTTAGATATCATTCCTCATTATGATTGGCAATATTTTTCACCACTTGGCACCTTGTATTCACTCTTGTGTGTGTGTGTGTGTGTGTGTGTGTGTGTGTGTGTGTGTGTGTGTGTAGTCAGGCCCAAAGCGAGGTTTAATGATAACGCCATCTGGGAGGAGGCAGACTGTTCTACTCTGATACTGTTTCAGTATGATGCTGGTAAATGAAGGACACAATGTAAAACATGTGCTGCAACAAGCATGCACCAAATTGTTTAAGGCTCTTCCCTGTCGATTATTTAGTTTGCTTGTGTCATGAGCTGGAAAGATTTTTGCATGTAGCTCATTTAAGCCGCACATTAGGGGAATCAGAGCAGCAGCGAGGGTGTAGCGGCTGGTACAGGTGCTTATAAAAAACTGTCAAGAAGCAAGTTAACTCAATTTTTACTAAATTTTATGAACCTGCGTTTGTCTGATAAATTGTTACGGCTGCCCATTATGCTGAAGTAGCGCCGTTAATTGGTTTGTCAGGAGTCCAACATGGTTGCTGAGCTTTGCTGACTCAGTCATAAAGAAGCAATAATGGACTCAACAGTGCAAGACTTGCCTCCATTATAGCTGATTGATTGCTTGTTATATGAGATGCTTGTTTTGTTCTTTTTAATTTACAGCATGTTATGAAGTACGTTCTGCTGTTATTTTTCACTTTTACATGCTGCGTATTACAGCATGCTACATTATGCTACATTGTTCTAGCCTTTGTTGGGATGGACACACAGCCCCGGGGTTAAATGAAATGTCATCAGAGCTGACTAGCAGCTGTGACGTAACCTTTTGGCTGTCACAATTGCTAGAACATTTTATTAATTGGATTAAAATTCCAAGCCCATGTCTCATTTTTATGTGTAGCACAATAAAGAACTAGAGAAGGTGTGTTAACTATGTTGTGCAAATATGACCAATAAATGTGGACTGCAAGCTTGGCAGGGAAAACCCAACTTTTTTTGTTCATTTCTTTTTGAGTCCAGCTCGATTTAATTGAGACTAATGTTTTCTGCACGTCTGAGGTAAAACATCGTCTCTGTGGCCTCGCCAAAAGTGGAATTGAGTTACTCTTTTGGAACCGAAAGGGAAGCGTGCACACAGAGGTGAGTTGTTGCCAAAAAAATGAAAACAGAGAAGAAAAGAAAACAAAGTGAAATGTCTGAAAGATGTGCCAATATCTTTTCCAAGGTGACGGCCAAGTTTGTTACACCATGGCCTGTAAAAACCAACTCTGTGTGTAAGAAACACTGCTGATCATCACTCACACACTAGCGCTTTCCTGCAGTGGGCATTTTGGACATTTACACAGGTGCAACTAATAGCATTAACTAATAGCGGCTGCAGAAAGTGGCTTACAGGTAGCTAAATATAACCAAGCCATGTGTATGAAGATTCTTAGTAACCCAGGAAACAGCCATCATTAATGCCGTTAGTCGCACCTCTGCTTTAAAGTGGTGGCTGATCTTTCCATTAGATGCTTGAGCTCCTATGAAGATGACCCACCACACTGGCTCCCAGTAGGTTTAAGAATAGATTTTGAAGATTTTACGGATTACTTTAAAAGCTCTTTGTGGCCTCTCTCCCTGCTATATCTCTCACCTCTTAGAACCGTACGCACCGTTTTGTACTTTGAAATCCTCAGGCAGAGGTATTTTGCCTGTTCCAGGGGCCCGGCCCGGAAAACTAAAGGGGACAGAGCGTTCGTAGTCAGGGCCCCGAGGCTCTGGAACAATCTGTCTCAGGTCAGCTGAGTCAGTGATCTCCTTCAAGCCACTCCTTAAAACATACTTTTTTAACGGAGAGCCTTTCCTGATTTGACTTCAGTCTTAATTTTCATTGAACTGTATTATTTTGATTATATGACTTGTCTGTTTTCTTTTCCTGCCATTGTAAAGCACATAATGTAAAGTGGATTTTGAAAAGTGCTCTATCAATAAAAATGATTATTAATAAAAATTTTACTCTTTGGTTAGGGCTGCTCTGCATATCGACATGGAAGGAAGGGAGACAGAACAGACATACAGAAGCTCCTTTGGGATGCCACAATAAAACAATTCAACAGGGCTGTTTCGCAATAGAAACCGTGTGTGTGTGTGTGTGTGTGTGTGTGTGTGTGTGTGTTTGTGCGCGCGCAGACCTTTCGGTTCTCCTTGTCCGATGTGGGGTTGTTGGTGATCTTGAAGAGGTGCAGATCGATCACTTCTTTCATCTCGTAGTTGTCTCCTCGCCGCTTACATACAATCACAGCCGCGTCGAACAGGAAGATGTGCCTGCGGTCCAAAGAGCATCATGGTCAAAGTCATTGAAAGCACCAGCCGGTGCATTCATGTCGCTCTGCCCACTGCATTCTGGAAAATCACTGGGTCAAGTACATTATTTGAGGTGCATCCTCTAACTTAAAGCTACAATGAGCATTAAGATGACAAGAATAGGGAGCGCTGCATTGGGTCAAGTGCAATATTGTTCGTAATAATGAAGTAAAGAAGTAGAAAATTAAAATCAGGTGCTCTTCAAGGATGGGGCCAATGGTCGAATAAGAATGAAACGGCTATCCAGCTTACTAAGCATGGAAGTCTATGTGTGGCAGGCAGGCGAACAGTGTATCCGAGGCACTCTGATATTTAAATGCACAGACAACGCGTTTCGACTCAAAGAATCTTCATCAGGGTCACCAGCCCACACATGACATAATAAAACAGCAATAAATCTCATTTATTGCAGTGTTTGTCTGGAACTCTAACTAAATACCCTTATTACCTGAAGTTGGACATGGTTTTGGACATTTTGAGGCGTATTCTGTGAAAGTTTGCCTCCCAGTTCCTGTGAAGGCTTCATAGATAAAGAGTGCCTGAAGCTGAAGCTACATGTTGTTCTAAGATACAGTAGACAGCTCATCAATGTAGGTGACGTTGGGTGAACATCCTTAAGAAGAAGGGCAGGACTACAGCAAAATCCTAATTTCTGTCTGATGAAAAAGTTGCATGTTGTAACTGCAAATAAGATACAATTGCATCTGTTTGCAAATGTAGTTTAATCTACTGGTGAGATTAAAAAAGAAAAAGACGAAGCTACAAAACAAATTACTGGTTGGTTGTTATTCTGGAGATGCTTCAGGACATAAGCATCAGCTGAACGCCTTAAAATGTGACCTGCACCATGGATTGATTGATTGACTGATTGTCACATAATTCACATGCAATTACCCCACTCGAGTTTGTTCTTCACTTACAAGACACACAGGTTGGGTTTCTAACCACACTTTACTCTGGCAGCGTTCCAGCCTCTGCACTTGATTGTAGCTAAGCTCCAAGTTGCTGTCAGTCAGCGTTTTAGTCAGCCAGCGTGTCATCTCACCTGTCCTGTTTAGCTCGTTTGTCCACCGAGGCCACCCGTACCTCGCCGTCACCCTTGGGTCTTCCATAGTTGCACAGAGGCTGATTCTACAGAAAAATAAAAAAGGACGAGCGAACGGGTTGAGGGTCTGACAGGAATCAAGCTTTGCCAAAAGTATCAGCCTGTAAGTCTTTGGAAGAAGCAGGTGGCTTACCAGGTTTTCGATGGATTTCTGATACTGATCTATTTCTCGCAGCGTCTCGTTGTCCCTCTTGACTTCGTTAACATACTGAGCCAAGTCCTGCACACGAATCAGAACACAATAAAGCATCTCCTTTTTATTTTGGTTCCATTAAGACTAAACATTTAAATAGTTTTTCTCCCCCAGGTTTCCATTCTGTTTTGAGTCGAATTTGATCTCATCTTCAAAAGTAACCATTGCTGATGTGAGCTTGCAAACCCCAATAACACACTGTATATGATAATGGGCTGTACGTATCAACTTGACTTGACTGAGGACAGGATGCTCAGCTTTCAACTGAACATTTAGAAAATGGGCAGGACTTCTACATATATGCTGCATTCAGTGGAAGACTCGTGTATTGCAGACGTGCAATGACTTGTGCAATGAAGTGCAATTTCTTGTGGTCTCTTTTCAGACATGACCATGCTAGTTTCATAGCTTAACACAAGCTTTCATAGCAGACTGAGAGCATGTCACTAGGTAGAGGGAAAATATTATTTAACACAAATATTAATGATGCTGGGTATTGTGGTAAATGATAAACAGCGTCGAAATGAATGGATTACCTCAGCAGCAACTTAACCAGCAATCCAAAAAGCAATAATGCATTCCTTTAAAGGCCCTAAAAGTCCAGGTTTTTCAATTAGCGTCCTATTATCCTTATATAAGAACAGTTTGGGTTATTTTTCTTAAGAGATTTATTTTGTTCATCTCACAAGTTTACAGACTTTGGACAGTTGAATCAAAATCTGATGACATTTGTGGGGTTGTTTGCTAATGTTGTCAGTCCAATGCCGGTCACACTAGATGACACCACACCCGCACAGTCCTAATGAAGGACATTGGCTGTGTATTTGAGTGTTAAAACTCTTGAACTTTTAATGTTAGAGACTAATAGTTTGCTGGGATGACATAAGCGGATCATGTACCTTCATGGCATCCAATGCCGTCCTCAGATTACTCTTGTCGGTGGCGTCATGAGTGTGTTTCACCAGCTCCTGATTGGACAGAGACAAATCACACACACAAATTATGAGCAGGTGTCCTATGGTAAACACCTCTTTCATATTGAAACAGTGAGTTAAAGGATTAAAGACAAGCTAATCAAAATTTCAATTATAAATCAAAAGGTGGAAATTGAAAAACGGACAGTGAGGCTGTGTGTCAATCATAAAACAAAGAAAATCATCATATATTATTGTAACATACACTACGGCCACATCCCACACATGAGAAAGCAATGCTTTGGCCCTAGATATGAAATGAAAAAGGTTGCTGCTAAAAAGAATCCTGTCCTGAAATAAATCAAAAGTGTGTGTGTGTGTGTGTGTGTGTGTGTGTGTGTGCGTGTGCAGTCATCTGTTGCAAGTGTGTGTGCATGCGTGTGCGAGTGTGTATCTGAAATTGCTTGCCATTGCCTGGTTGCAGCGTAAACAAGACATCTTAGACCTCAGCAGAGGAGGATAAGGGAGGATGCCATGCATGTCCTTCATACAGGCCCATACAAACACACACACACACACACACACACACACACACACACAATGAGCCGCTAAGGGAGATATATATGTCTGGTTGGCACTGCTCAAATCCCTGGTGTCAGTCAAGCTCAACCTGGGCATTATTATCAGTAGCAACACGGCAGAGTCCCATTTATCGAGCCTTGCTCCCACCTCCACACATCCACAGCAGAGATACACAGGAAGGGAGTGGTCACGCTGATAGCCAGGACCATACATGATGGACTCATTGAGGGAATCGTGTTCAGGGCTGGGGGTGGGGGGATGATGAGCAGAGGCAGTGGGGGAGAAAGAGGGAAAGATTGATGACCAAAAAAACGCAGAAAGAAAGAAAAAAGCGGCAAGAGAGAGGAACTTGGTGAGTGAGAGGAAGTGACAAGACATTAGTTGTACAGATTCTGGCTGTCTCCATGTGGTAAAGTAACCCAGCGGATGCTTCATTCGGTGCAGCTGGCTATTACCCGGATGTTCCGCAGGGATCTCGGCCCGTGTTGACAACAACGCAATCACGTTGTTCCTACAGGGTTTGTTTTTATTTTTCTCATAGATCATGCAAACATTAGTGGGGGGGGGGGTTCACAGGGTTTCAGAAAGCCTGATTCAGGACTTTACCTTTTTTATTAAACACCCTGGTGGAATCAACTTATTGCTGACTGAACACAACAAAGCTGAGAAACTATGAATTTTATTGTGAAAGAATGCAACATGCATGGTTTTTACTTGAAAAGCATGTATATTGTTGTGTTAAATTGTTCTGCATTCAAGAAAAAGTGGACGTGCGGATGACATGTCTGTCACTCATTAGTGCTGGATATACGCTCTCTGATACTGTGATTGCCTGTAAGGACTCATAGATAAAATATGCAATACGCATTGTACTGCAGTCCAAACAGGTGTAAAGCTGATATATATCATTTGAGTTTGATAAGCAACTGAATAACTAATTGTAAAATGTATCTGCTAATTGTCGGGAAAATAATGCTTGTTTGTGTTAAATACCTTAGTGACAGTGAAGAAGACAGGGTGTAACAGTTAAGACCACAGGAGGTTCTAGATGCAGATGTATTATCTGTATCTGTATGTTTCCGCTCTATAAGATTAACCCTAAGAATGCCAGACACAGTGTTTGCAAAGATGCACTCTTATCTAAGTAACTTTATTGCCTTAGGACCTTTTGACCTTAAGACCTCAGCTTTTATTCAGTGCCCAGGCGAAGCAAACCAATTTGACAAGTAAGTGTGTTGCTCTTAAGATTCAAATTATTTATTTTTTGCTTCCATATAAAGCCACCCTGCACTCATTGATCCTCCGAGGTTCAACATTACCATACACAATTAACAAGAAAACAGAACGGTAAAATAAAACACACCGAGACCATAAGCTCTCCCTGTGGATAACCAGTCCAGTGGAGCGAGGAGGTAGAGGTGGTCCTCCTTACCTCCACACACACACACACACACACAC
>JAVQJF010089844.1:0-13421 GCA_036023855.1 Gadopsis marmoratus
CCCCCCCCCCCCCCCCCCCCCCCCCCCCCCCCCCGAGGGAGCAAACTTTCACCGCGGACCCCAGAAAGTGTCAGCCAGGCCCTGCCTTCAAACTGATACAGGTTTGACAACATCTGCAGAAACACAAACGGAGTTATGCTGCTAATGGAAAGTAAATACACACACATTTAAATAAAAAAAAAAGAAAAAAAGAAAGCAAATAAATATTTTGGCAGCCGAGAGAAAGAGAACAAAATGGTTGAGTGCGTCTTTTGGAGAGTTGATCAGAAATAAAGTGACCCCGCAGCAGATGAACTAAGCAGCACACACTCTGGCTGGTGTGTGTGTGTGTGTGTGTGTGTGTGTGTGTGTGTGTGTGTGTGTGTGTGTGTGCGTGTGCAGCCAGTTTTACCTCCCTGCAATATTGATGCTGAACCTGAACCTGATCCTAAGCGCATCCTCTCTCCTTTCACCATGAAGAGGCTTCCCCCTGCAGCCCCCGCCAATAATTACAATTTTATACTGTAATTATTCCTCTCTTTTTAATTATTTAGACCGCCGACTTGAATGCAGCCATTGTCGCTGCTTATTCCGGGGGAAACGTGAGCTGACGTGGCCTGGCTCAGCAGCGAGGAGCTTTTAATTAGACATTTCAGCGGTAATTTTAGGCGAGCTCTTTATTATTACTGCTGGATACAAATGACCCGGGGCCTCATTGATATGCGCTCAATTGTTCAAACAAACCTTTAGCCTGAAACATTAATGCGCTTCAGGTTGAAGTCATTCAGAGCCCCAACTCACCAGGTGAACTCAGACCTGACGGGTTGTTTAACGCGGCAGTTGTTTATTTTAATGTCTGCAAATTCGCCTCGCAGCTGATAAAGTGGAGCGATGCACCGGTGACACTCTGCTGTTCCTGCGTCGTGCAAACATACTTTCCTTGCGTCGCCTATAAACTATGTGCTGTGTAATAATGATAAAAGTCACCAGACATGAGAGGTGATGCGGCTCACCTCCGGATGTGGCGCTGTCAGGCAGCATTCACAGCTGCTTGGTCCCTTCACGTGCTCATTGATTGATTGATTGATTGATTGATTGATTGATTGCCCGATCAGCATCTTGAGATCAAGTTCGAGCCTCTTATTCAATCGACTGTCACGTCGCTTCCTGTTCAATGCAAACATGCGGGGGGGGGAACAAAGGTGTCTAAAAACTGTGTGTATACAAAGAAAAAGGGGCTTGAAGGCGCAAATAACACCTCGAACTGTAAAACAACCAACAGGACTGTGCGTGTGCGTGTGTGTGTGCGCGCGCGCTTTAATGCCGCCGATCTTTGCCATTGATTCGAGTCAAAAAGCCCGCGCGCACATTCGTTTATCCTGTCGTCTATTATTGATAAAGGTTTATTTCCACACAACACTTGCATTTCGTCACATGATGCAAAGCGACAAATGAAGCGCGCCTCAATCAGCACGGGTTTAATAACAGCAGCGACTGAGGCCAAATGTTTTATAATTAACAGTCGTATCAGCACCCTATAAAACCATGACCCCTATAAATCCCATTTTAGAGACCAATCAATCCGCCCCTCGGACTAAAGGGCCTATTGATCCCCTCGCTGCTAAGCGCTTTCTCCGTGTCCTGGTGTTTTTTTTTTTTGTTTGTTTCCAGTGAAAAGAGCATTTCGATTGCACGTTTTATAGGAAGGAAAGATTCAGCCGAGAGGAGAAGCGATGGCTCGAAAATTAAACGGTGACATTTTAATTACAGGACATTGATAAAGGGATGCGGGTGATGGCTGTACGGGGCGGCCGCTCATTGTCCCGCATGATGTGCTAATCAAGTCGGACTGCTGTGGGGGGGGGGGGAGGGTCATCGGCCGATACAAAGCAGAGACAGCAGCTCGGTGGGAATATGGGAATATGAAGGTCCCGGACTGCCAGAAATGAAGACGCATCTCCAAACAAAGCCCGGTCAATATCCCGGAGAGAGGCCAGATGAGATCAGGCAGCATCCACAGTTTCATCCCAGACATATTATCCCTTATAGGTCACATGAAGCGCGGCCGTAGATCATTGGATGCCTTCTGCTCTGCGGCAGACTGGTCAGCACCACTGATCCCGGGTTAGTTAAATCAACCCGCCTGATCGGCAGGCAACAAGTCGGGTTATCATGTCAGCTTCCAAATGTGATCCAAAACCGTAGTCCTGGTTGGAAAGAAAAACATGTTGAGATTCATTTCAGGGTTCAGTTATCGTCCCTGAGATCCAGCGGCACCTTTTGCAGACTGTCAGGTGTTCAAATGCAGTGGAGACACACTGGAACCGTCAATTTCACTCAACTGTTGGATCCAAATCGAATTCTTTTCTTTTTGTGGCCTAGAAAAAAGGGATTGGTTATCAGCCTCTGCTACAAAGCATGTGTAGCAAATATAAACTGCACCTCAGGTGAGGTTTGGGCCCCTATTAAAGGCAAGGTTCCCATTTTTTTTCTTCAAGTGCACCTTAAAACAACGCTCACAGGTAGGTGGAGGGAGTTACTGGTGGCTGAAAATGTTCCTCCAGTTCATGCTACCTGTGAAGAAATCTCTTCCTAACGCTCCCGCGGTGTCTACAGTCATTGTCCTGTGTACAAATTCACTAACAAGTGGAGCTGAAGATGATGCGAGGCCGCAGCCATCTGTTGGACACGCTGCAAGGTCACAGTCTGTGCAGCACCACGTTACCTCTTCGTGGCAAGACAGTGTTCCCTTGCCGAGCTGCAGCGCAGCGACGGCAGTCAGGGCATCGTCCCAGTGTACAACGATCGTGAATGTTTGCATCAAATTGAATGGAAATCCAACCAACCAACATGGCGTCCACACATTTCACTCTGGGACACAAACGGCAGCCTGCTGCAGGTGCTGGAGGGAAAAGTGGAAAACCAAGAACGTTAGTAAGATGTATCCGCTCAGGACCATGAATGTCTGAACTAAATTTCAACGGAACAGTCGTTGCTGGTTGCTGGCGGAGCAACTAAAAGAGTGACATTAACATCCTTAGAGCCATTAGCATGGCTTAAAACACAGCAGTTCTCTTAAAAGACATGTAACAGGGAGGATACTCGCTGAACAAAGCTTTGTGTAGGCATTCATGATCCCCGGAGGATGAATCCTAATGAACTTGGTGATCGCCTGACTTTTCCTCTAGTGCCATCATGAGGTTCACATGAAATGTCTCAACAACCATTGGATGGACTGCCATGAAATCTGGTGCAGACATTCATGTCCTGCTCGAGATCAATTGTAATTCCTGGACTTTTTTTTTTTATTTCTCCCAGTTCTCTGGTTTATGACCGACCAAACCTAATGATAGCTTGAATGGATTTATGCACGAGCATATAAGTACAGGTGAGCTTTGAAATCACTCCACTTGCCTTTCTGCTGTCTGGGGCTCCTTTCAAAGAGTTGATAATACAAACAACACCGACTGACTACATGTTGCTTATTTGTGTCAGCGTCCTGAAATGCCTCCCTTGCCCTGTTGTGTTACACACAGCTGCACAATGATTAAATAAGGCTGCCTGTAAATACACGTGTAGCTGCGTTCAGACAGAAACCTGTATAAATAACAGTGTACAAGGTCTCTGGTTGAAGAACAAAGTACGACTAACAGTAAGTAACCCAATAAAGCTGTGAAGGCCACAACTCCAGAGAGGACATGGGTAAATATGACATTTGTTTATTCCATTTTATGGTGACAGCAAGAAAATTAATTTGTAATCTTGACATTAGCTTTCTTTAGATCACACGCTATTTTATACTCAAGACAAAAGAAAAGAAAGAAAGAAAGAAAAGAAAAGAAAGAGATTTTTTTGAAGAAGAAAAAATGCAGCAGTTAAATACAAGACCTCCCAGGCCCCCTGTACAATGAACCATTGGCTGAGCTTCATACTAAGGAGATGGGCCGATGGGCTCGTAGGTGAAGATGCCAAACCAATCTATTCTTTTGCATTTGAATATAAGAACTGTTTACTGACGGACTATTGGTAGCAGCTGCTGTATGAACCCATAAAGTATTACGCCTTTTTGGACTTGCATTGACTTACAGCATTACTGCAAAATGTAAATGTAAGGATTTTGGTGAATGCAACTTTCTTCTCAGCATGGACACTAATGCCACATTTTGAAAGAATCTTGAGTTTGTTCTTGATTCACACAATGAAGTTTCACTGTCTTTCTCCTGCACTGTGCAGAAGAAACGTCCTTTGATACTAAATGTCAATTTGATGCTGTCAGTGATGGTCCTGAAAACACAACAAGGTATGAAATATATATATATTTTACATGAGAAATATATCAAGAGTTTTTACATGAATCAGTACAGCTCGTCATCTTGAAGTTTGATCTTCAACATTTCTACATTAAACCTAAGCTCCGTGTTGTATTACTGCAAACTAATCGTGTTCTCTGTAGACTGTCTCCTTTTTAAAAGCATATTTTTGGACAAATTAAGATTAGACACATTCATCAGTCTTGATATCTAGACAAGACTTTAATACATGTATTTTCCCTCAATTCATGGCAACATCTTTCATTTTGCATTACAAACACTTAACTCAGTGGTCTTTTGTTTATTTTATTGTTCTTAATTTTATTTAATTGTGCATTTAAATGTGGGAGATTTTGCTGTGATGTTTTTATTATCACTTAATTTAAATTGTACTGGTTTACTTGTGTATCTCTTGCCTGTATTTTTGTACTTTTAAACTGTAAATGTCCTTTGCTGTATGTTCACGACCCCATAAAGCACATTGAAAACACATAAGTTGCCATGCTTTTTTCCCCAGACTGTATTACATTGATAACATCAGGATTAATCTGTGAGGTCTGTGAAGCTGTTGTTCTTGGTTAAATGACTGCAAATATCCATCGGGCTTGATGTAAAAGCTGTGTTATCAAGATGTCCATGTTTTATTTTAGCTCCCTTAATAAACTCTTAACTGACTGATAAATGTATGAAGCTATTGTTTCAGAGGTAATGAAGTTTAACATCATGAGCCGAAGGTTTGGGAGCGATTCATGTTTAGTCATGTACAGAGTGGATGGTTTGATGCTTTCAGCGAAAAAAAACAGCACACTCTTCTCATTGGACTATACAGTATATGTGTACTTTGAACTACTTTTCACAGGTTAATGCACAAATTAACAACCAAGAATAAGGCCGACGTTAATTAAAGGTTGACTAAGATTAATTATGAAATGCAAATTGTAACTGAACTTAGAAAAGCAAGGTGCTTACAGGTTTGGGTCAATTCTAGGCCAAGACAAGTAAATGTCAAACTATTAATGGAGAGACCATCATTACTCTAAGTAGTTAGACCCATGTGAAGAGTTGGGGCCGTGTCCTACAGGTGTCCCAAGCCTTGTTATTGTAATTTTAATGAAAACGGCATCAAGCTGGCTGTTTGTACTTTACACACACACACACTTAACAGCTCTAAAATACATCCTCCCTTCATGAGGCTTAAAATGTTTAGTTATTGAAACTAATTTAGAGGTGTTGATTCAATTGCATGATCACTTTAGGATATTGTAGTTTGTGCTGCTGTTGAACTGTGTTGCCTTATACTGACAGCATAGTCTGCTT
Source organism: Gadopsis marmoratus (assembly GCA_036023855.1). Lineage (NCBI taxonomy): Eukaryota > Metazoa > Chordata > Actinopteri > Centrarchiformes > Percichthyidae > Gadopsis > Gadopsis marmoratus. The sequence goes on from JAVQJF010089844.1 coordinate 5,607, forward strand.
CTAGTCTACCTCATTTACAGTATATTAATGAGGGTATTCAAATCAGACATTAGTTCATGATCTTCAATTAGTTGTAATTTTTCCATGTACCACATTGTGGGACCACACTCAAAATAATCAATCAAATGTTGTATGAACTTACATCTTTAAGTATACACAATTTAATTATACTCAAACAGGATCATTTTGTATAGTGCAATATAACAGCACAACAAACTACAGAGTCCAATATGACCACAGAGTCTAATCAACTCCTCTCTTACAACACTTGCAACAGAAAATAAACATGAAGGTGAGATTTACCGCATTGTTGTTTTAAACTGTATTAGTTTTAGCACGATGTACCTAACAAACTGACATGTGTAACTTAAAAAGATCCGGAAGGGGCGACACCTTTCTCAAACAAAAAATATTGAGTTGAAAATGGAGCAAGTTCCCAAAAGTCAAGATGGTAAATGAAGTTGGTAGAATAAAAGACAGTCAGATGTACAGTAAAATCCACACATGTACGAAAGTGTGAACTTTTCAAAGTACAGAGAAACCTAATCTGCAGAGGAATCCATTTGAAACATCCGAGGCTGTGAAGAGAAGAAGTTTGGAGGTTATTAAGGTGAGCGTGTGAATGGAAACACAAAAATGAAAAATAAAAAATAAAAAATAAATCAAGAACTCAATGGAGTAACACTTTGTTTTTAAAGGTCTAATGTTTAGTGAACGACACAATCCCAAACAGATTATGTTTAAATACTTTTTATTTTTACTTGTGCATTATGGTTGGAATATGTGCCAACACAGATGATTACAGAAAAGCCAGAAATATCACAGCATTAATATTTCTGCTGAGTCCCATCACTGACTTAATGCTCCAAGGCAAAAAACAGGAAAAATAACAGGGCAGCAGTTGCAAGAGGTGATCTCTGTCGCACGCAGGCTGAACAGTAAAAAAAAAAACGATACATATTTTCACTGAAACTGCAGTTTCATACTTAAAAATCACAGTCAATGAGAACATCGCCAAACCATAAAAGATGTGTCTGAGCATCTGGAGCTTACAGTGCATCTGTTCAGAAATATGAAATGGTTTTTTGACTTTTTGGTTTCAGGAATACGTTAACATTTGCAGAGTGCTCATCAGTAGCCAGTGGCCACTACACACTCTTCTGATGTCACACTAATTTACTAGTTTTATAAGTAATTATAGCTTCATTTCATGGCTTACATTTAAGGCCAACGTAATGTCACACACATAGAACTCAACCAAAGTGACAGATGAATATAATTAAAAATATATATATATATAACGCAGAGTACATTTTCTATTCTTTGTGCAACTGCTGGAAAATCCATGTTGATGTATTTCAGCTACTAGAACATCTTCACCAATTATCGGCACTGTATCATTTAAAGTTTTTATGAAAACGATTGGCATCTTGCACAGAGGTCCTTCCCAAAGTTAAGTATATTTATGTACATAAAAGTAAAAAAGGCTGCGCCTCATTCTCAGGTTTCTGCGGCAAATAATGGCACTAATGAATGTGGGAGGGATCGCGACACAATAGCGCCTCCGCTGCTTGTGCAGTTCCATTGACAAACAAACAAAAGTCGTCCACGTCATTTATTTAATTTCCAGTCCGAAGCACGTTCAGATCTAAAGGAAAGTAAATGTCACTTAAGTAGCACATTTCATCGTTGTCACTTTTCACGAGTTGATAAATTCAGGTGCGTTTTCAGCTTTATGACCTTGCTTTATTATTTAAATTTTTCTTTAGTTAATCCAGTGGGTGCTGAAATGTTTCATTTATTTAGTGATTAAAATCTGCCTCCTCTACATTACAGAGGTCAAAATCGAAGAGTGTACTGAAGAAACTGCTCATCATCACTTGTATAATAAACGGGTGCTTTAAGCCTTTTCTGTTGCGCTGATGCTCTGCCGTTACATTCGTTTCCAGCGATGCTCACACTGTACACATCATGTCACTGTAGGCTGCGTCTTTGGTGTTAAGTGCACTGTGTTAATGTTTTCCCTCTGCAGTACAGTATGTCAACTGATCTTTTTAGGCAATGTAATAAAATAGCTCTGTATCCAGTTAATACCCAAATATCACAAGATTAGGGAATAACTGGATACAAATCTTCTAGTCCAGGAATTACAAACAGGTAAATATCTTGGGGGTGGGGGAAGGTTTCCTACTACAGTGACAACCTACGTTTGCTGAGGTAATAAATGACACCACTGGAAAAACAGGCACACACATGTTCGGTTACTCACGGGCAAAAGCCTCAACATTCACTAGAGGGCTGTCAACAGCAAAGCACAAGACGGTTATTTGAGATACCATCCTCGAAACAGAGCATTACTCTGTCGGCATATTGCAGTCTTATGCATTGAAGTCGTTCATTGTCACTGATCCTTTAAACCAGGGCTGTTTATCTCCATGCATCAGACTGTGACGTTCATGGCACATTTCTTTATACTCTTGAATGAAAAAACAAACATGGGGACGAAGTTGCGGCTGGAGACCCCTGCTAGCAAGAGAGCGCAGATCTCTTTCTGCACTTCTTGGATGCGATGCAGAGTTCAAAGGATGTGACCTCTTCAATGTGTGAGAAACACCCACATCATTTATTTAACATCTAGTGATTATTGGCCATGTACATTAAGTCACTTGTACAGTGCGTATGGACGTACTTGACCCTGAAGCCTTCAAAAGTGTTCATGGTTTGGGATCAAACATCCGGGTGCATCGTGGGCGGACAGCAAGAGGACGTCAGACGTGTCCCTGAGCCTGCTGGGCTCGTCTCTCCTCCAGACAGCGACAAACCCACATCGACACCACCTCTGCATTACCATCATTATACTGTATGATGAATGAATGATCCTAAAAAAAAAAAAATAAAGAGTGACAGAAGTGTTAAATCATTTTTAATCAGAAAAAACGACTGACAGTGTAAGTTTGGGCTTATTTAGTTTTATACAGCAGAAAAACATCAAAATTAGTGCATTTAAAGGTGTTATTTGAAAAACATGGATGGGCAATATTAATAGCGAGCTCAATTGTTATTTTGTGAAAAAATAACTTTAAAAGTCAGACTTATGTATGACATGTTTTGACATTGAATATAATGGAATGAAATGGGATTCACTATTATTAGTTTTACTAATAAGTTATAATTTATTTTGAAATTCCTGAGACACATCCACATAATAAAATAACCGCTGCCACTAATCTCACTCCACCTGTATGACCTTCAGAATAATTGTCATCCATGGCAGAAATTGACTGAAGTGGCTATCAAAACACTATCAAAAATGTTAAAATGTAATACCTATTCTGCAATATTATTTTTTATTATCAGACAGATTGGCGCCACAAACATAATTAGACCTTTATGTGAAGAGCATAGTTTTGTTCTGCATGTATAATTACTCTAATCAAGATCCAAGAAATAATAACAGTAAAATACAACTAAACTAAACAGGAACATCACTAAACCCTCCTAAATATTTACGTGCAACAGATTTGGTTTTAAATGCAGAATGTTTAAGTAATGGCTTGTCTGGGCATTTTAAAGAATTATATTTGGAGTTTAACGATCGACATGAATCATCACAGGTTGTAAAATCAGCTTTGTAATAAAAGGTAGCAGCGGCAGCAACACAAACCATCTTTGTCGACCATCTCGAGAAATGAAATACGATGTTTTTTTCAGATTTTCAATAAGAATACAGTTTTAATCTCGAGTGAGTTCCATCATTAGTGCCAATAAATTAACTCTTGAAAACCAACAACGCAGACGGCGAGCAGTCTCTGGTGATTGGAAGCTCATCAAGTTTGTTAAATGCTGGCAGCGTTCACTTGGTACTGCTGCAGGACCGAAACAGAGACGTCGCATGTGATCTCTCAGCGACAACAGTCCCAATCACCCGCCTCATCTTGGGGACTTTCCAGACCAGAGCCAGAGGTCACAGAGGGGTCAGGGGTGAGAGGTTGTAAATGAGACACTTCAACTGAGGCTGACCATGAATTTTATTTGTGGTGTCTCGATGTCCAATTAGACAAACAACACTGTGGCCGACCAGTTTAAATGAGCTTGTCAACAGTGATTTCAACGATACCTGTCTGTATCAACAAGAGACTGTCACTGTTAATAGGAGTTCAGGCTCTGACTTAAGCTGGGCAGACACTGTGTACTTTGTGGCACTGTGGGGTTTTTTGTTTTTAAGCTTGTATGTTGAGTTAACTCACGCTACACGTTTTAAATCGGCCGTTCTGCGTGGCCACAACCTGCGACTTTTATGCACACGCTGTATGGATCAATTGACCAGCTACGACGCAGGTCCTCACACTGAACATAAACATGAAACCCCTGGTCGGTTTTGTCTAGTCCAATAAAGTCTGTTCAAACAAGACCGCCGTGTCCTCAACAATGTTGACAAAAAGTGATATTAGGAAGATAAAAATCAAATCTTGTCAATATGAAAACTATATCCCACTATAACAGTGACACTACTAGTTTGACTCAGATTGGACGCAGGAAATAATTTCAAAGTGAGTTGCATTGCTTTCAGCTGTTTTTTGTTCCTGGTCATTAAATACCCCCCAGCAACACCCAAACTGGTGCAGACAATGTAAGATTAGTAACAAAGTAGGACAGACTGGTTGTGACGGTCCACTTTCTTGCCCCCTGGGATCCTCCTTGTCTATTTGGGGTTGCTGGAAAATATGTTAAACTGAAGAATATGTACGGTATATAAAAATAAAGTCAAATGAAGGGTAAATACAGGGAATGCTATAAGTTATTGTAGTGTCGTGATTCTACCAAAATCAATTTGACTGACTATTGGTTTGACTTCTGTCTTTGCTCACTGCTGTTGCTTCTGACATTCAATCACCACATTTAGTCTGGTGCAGTTATATAGTTTATAGTTTTATTTTTTAAAGGAAAATGGTAACACATTCCTGCGTGCTGTAATCCTGTGCAAACTGTAAAAGATTGTGAAGGACTGGGGGGAGCCCCATCAATCCTGTTGTCCTTCTAATGGGCAGCTAGGGTGAACACAGACTGAGGTTAATTACTCTCATATCAGTGTGAACGTGTGTGTGTGTGTGTGTGTGTGTGTGTGCGTGTGTGTGTGTGTGTGTGTGTGTCAGTATGAGACGGGTGGAGTGGACGCTCCTGGGTGCACCTATGTGCTGAATACCCATTTCATCAATCATTCTTCGATGCCTCAGTAGAGGGAGTGATACAGAAATAAAGAAGGAAGTCCTGAGTGATGTTTTTAAAATCCAGCTCTCCACCTCTGCTCTAGAAATTAAACCCGATAGGTCGGAGACATCTGCTGAAATTTGACCTGGATGAAGGTGCGTGGTTTGTCAAACCGCACACATGCCAAGACACTGAAGAAACACAACATTAACTTAGTTTTATCTGAAGCTGTGGTTAAGGCCCGATCTTTCTCTCTCTAAATGTATCCAACACAAACATAAGCCTTCCTAGCTGATTGAAGGTAGGCCTGTTAATTTAATTTCAAAATTAAAGAAATAAAGGAAGTGAGAAAAAGAGAGAACTAGGGAAAGTATACAAGAGAGATAGCAGGCAAGAAAGAAAGTCAAACTAGACAAAGTTACAGTAAGATGGTGTGATTTGACAGAAAGCTCCAGAACAAGTTGAAAAACAGTCTTTAAAAGTGCTCAGAGAAACGGAACTCTGTAATTCAACTGGGATAATTCTGCTTTTAATCATGCGATACCATCAAAAGCTCCAGAACAGCTACTAAATGACACTGTTCTGTCGAAATGAAATTTTATTGTCCTTGGTCCTTATTTCATCGTGGTTACTGACTAAATTCAAAACAGCAACAGATAAAACTCTCAGCAATAATGAGGTAGAGGGCACGCTCAGATTTTACGTACCATACACTGCCGTAATGCTCCAGAGTGGCACGATTGGAGTTAAGTCACAAATATCGAGCATGTTTGAGGGACTGGACTCACTCCGGATATATTTAAATGCTCTGGAACAGCAGGACGCTGATCTTTACACAGCAGGTGGCAACAAGAGCTTCCAACATGTGTATTCTAAATGCACATCTGTAACAAAAAGGGAACCAGTCCCGTCGTACATTTTTGGCTGCGAGACTCTTTATGGCCAAGCTATGTGAACCTGTAACTCTTTGTCACAGGTCGCATGTCTAAAAGCTGCGAGCAGGTCAACAAGAGAGTGATGTTCCCTTCTCCCTTCCCTTCGTTTAATAGGTTTTAGATTCCCGACGAGGTGAAATTATCAAGTATTTCACGAGAAAAAAAAAAGCTAAGTCCCCCGCCACCCAACATACAAGACCAGCAGGTTGGGAAAAAACTACTGTAGCCCGTCACCTGCAAGACTCATAAACTGCCTCACCAGTCTTGCATTGATGCAGACACCTACAGGTGCACACACACACACCCTGATATTGAGCATATTAGGAATACTCTGTCCACCATGCACATGTGCACATAATCACCTATTAATTAAATTTACCTGCAACTTAAATGAAGTATGAAACCTGTAAGGAAAGAGTTATAAATACAGAGTGAGTAACTCCTTAGTAAGGTCACTGAAGGTGTTGTGACTTTCTGCTGTAGCAGTGAGTGGATAGAGGTGAGATTCGGGGGGGGGGGCTCATTTAAAAGTTACATTAATCACCGGCTGGCCACATCAAAATGGGGTAATCACCTGCAACTGCTCTGCTCAAATAGAAATGGCTTAAACCCAGGGGAAATTCTACCTAACTCTGTAATTGTTTGAAGCCTTTGAAGGGTCTGTTTAATCTAAGATTAATTTATGCGATTTTAAATAACTCTATGTATGATTAATACGCTCAGAAGAAATTAAAAGCAGTTTGAGGCAATTATAACAAGAGACTGGTCATCACCTCATTAGAACAGTGTTGGAAGAAACATGGTGTGATTGTCAGGGTGTGGATGTGTGTGTAAAACAGAGAGAAGGGTGAAGAGGTAGAGAGAATAACTAGGTCTTTACAGATTTGCATGCTAATCACTAGCTCCCCCTGGAAACTGGCTGGTTTTGGTTGGTGTGTGGATGTATGAATGAACGGTATGTGTGTGTCTGTATTTCAGTCGATCTTGGTGCACAGGGAGTGCAGGGAAACTTTCCCTAGGAGTGTTATAATGCTGTTCCCCCTCTAAACTTAATGATCCAAGCATCTAATGCGACTTTCAAATCTATCTGCTGCTTTCAAAACTGTTTGCATAGTGAGGCAGCAGCTTTCTCCAGATGTCCACCTGTCAATGAGGCACAACACTAAATGTTAGCCACCGAAATGGAAAGAAAAAAAAAAAGACAGTAAAACAAGAAAACCAAGAGCAGTAAGAGCACCATCATTCTTACGGCCTAATTTAGAACCCAAACAAGTATACAAAAGAGCAAAATGTCCACTACAGCAGCGGCCAGGATAGACTCTCAAAGTTGTGCAACTTCTGGCTCGTGTGCACCATCAAACTGATACACAAACAGATAAAAATGAAACTGTAGCTTGTTGTTGAACCAACTAATCCTACTGGCTGGTCATGGAGTAATGTGGATTGGCTGTTTAGTAGAGCAAGGGTCATGCTTTGATAAATACACTGCTCAAAAAACCCAGCAGCAGGACCGGTATCCACTCCTTTGTACAAGGAGGAACAGGAGTCAGAGTCCTACAAAATGACCTCCAGCAGGCCACTGGTGTGAATGTCTCTGACCAAACAATCAGAAGCAGACTTCACAAGAGTGGCCTGAGGGCCTACGTCCTCTGGTGGGCGACAGACGTGAAAG
>JAVQJF010089852.1:0-16407 GCA_036023855.1 Gadopsis marmoratus
CTGCTCAGCCTGCCAGCGGCCGCCAGCCACCATCTATAAGCCAGTTCCTAAAAATGTCCAACTCTGCTTTCGCCTTTAATAAAAACCCAATGCGGCAGCAAACAGAGACGGAGGCAGGAAGGGACCGAGTGCGCAGCTGCGCGCTGAGCCGAGGCGCGTTTAATGGCAACATTTAGGGCAACGTTCGGAAACGTGTCCGCACACAAAGTCACGTTGCACAAGACTAAATGACGAAGAGTCGGCGCCGCTGGTGGAGGCGGTTAGACCGGCTGGAGGCTAATTACCTTTAAACGCAGGTGTGGTGGCGCGCAGGTAACAGGCTGCAGCCGCACACGGCCTGGACGCCAAGGGATCTTTAGTTACTATCGTTGTCTTTAGCAGACACAACTTTGCTAGTTCCAGGCAAGAAGGTCCAAAGGTTTGAGTCTGATCTGGGATTTCCAAGAGTCAGTGAGGAGGGTCCCAGTGGGGTCCAGGTCCATGCTGGTCAGAAGCTCTAACTGCACCATCAGCTAGTGCAAAGTGTTATTATGTGTGGAGTTGGAAACCAGATAACTGTGCTGAACAATGCACTTGTATTAGGCCATTTGCCCCATGTTTCACAGGCTGAAGTGCATCTGTTTTCTAATTTCGCACAGCCAGAACTGAAATCGCTGAAGTACGAAGAACACTTCATAAGGATAAATGGACCAAATCCAAGCTGAAAAATGAAACGAGCAATGATGCCAAACTTTAAAGCAATAAAATCACAGATGGGAGACATAGGAGCCTGGCTTTGGTGTTAATTTGTGTCATGAACTCTATTTTAAAGTCAAAGATCACAGAGAAGTGATAGTAGTGTACTTTATGTTGCCAAAGAAGCACGGCAAAAATAAAAAAACCCAAAATAAATATATTCAGTTAATTTATTTGTTATATTCTGACCAACAGAAACAACCATATTAAATGGGTGCAGTCAAAACGACTAGAGCCAACACTAGCTTCAACTGGACCTTTTCAGGACCATGGACAGAGCACAGTGAAGAAGATTGCCTCTGGCGTCCTCTAATGACCAAACTCAGTACTGACAGGAATAATGAAAGATGCAATAACGCATGGATTTATTCTTAAATCTGTATATTTCATTATTTCTGTAAAATACAAGAAGCACTAAGCAATTTAACAATTTTGTTTGTTGTTGACTAAGAGGACTAAGAAGACAACTAAGAGGATTTTTGTAAAAACTATTCCTTAATTCTTGCCTTAAATTGAAATCAAACAGTTTAATGCACAACATTTAGTGTTTTAACTTATTTGACAGCTGAATGAATGTACTTATTTGGAGTATGCATTGTGGGGCTTCATAAAGGTGTGAGTTTGAGCACTTCGTTAACTCGTTGACACTATTCTCTATGGGTCTACAGGGATTTCTTACACTGCATGCAGTATGTAAGACCGTCAAAATCGCTACTTTGTGTGAGTTTTGTAAGATGCATGCACAATAACAGTGTTCTGGAACCTTCTTTCCAATTCATGCAAAACATGTATACTGTCATATATACTACATGCTGCATTGTCTCCAGTTAATTTTCCTTTCATTTAATTAAAATCTACTTGCAGAGACTTGAAAATGTTTTGACCGAGGTAATCCATAACAATGAACACTGTGTGTGTGTGTGTTTTATTGTTGCCACGGTTATGTTATCGTTGTTTGCTAATGTTGTAAGTGCAGATTGATCTGCACGGTGTAAACGCTATTTGTCTCTGCAGAGAGAGCAAAGGTTGAGAGATGCACTGTGCCCACATGGTTTCTCTGAGACCTCAGTTTCCCAGCTTTAGAAATCAATCTCACCATGTTTCTTCACTACAATCCCACTCGCTTGTATTTCCATAGACTTTGTCTCCAAAGCTTAAGGTACTTCAAAACAAAACCGGTTGCCTTTTCTGCAGGAGCTGCCCGGGGACTCGGCAGTCAACCATCACTGGCCTGTCATGAAGCGTTGCTGGAGTAAAGTGCCTTGCCTGGGACAGCACTAAGTATTTCAGTAAGATCTACACAGGTAGCCCAGCATCTTCGGTTATTTTAATCATCAGGCTGCACAAGCAAAGTCAGTGTGCGCCTTTCAATATTTTCTTAAAATAATAGTAATAATAACAAGTAATAGTAAATAGTCATTTTTAATCTCATAGCTTTCTCCTGACAAACTGTAAATTATTAAGAACATTTAAATTATCACGTGAATCTTAATGAAATGTTTACATTGTGAATTTTATTTACTTGGTAAATTCCTTGTTTTACTGTACAGTACTTTGTAACTCTGTTCATGCTCAGTACAATGCAAATAAAGTTACTTTTATAAATGTTGAGTAATAAGGGAAATGAAATAAAACTGACAGGCTAAATTATACGAAAGTCATGTTACTGTTTTTTCAACTTCAGCCCAAATACTGAATGCGGCGCTGAATTGAGGTATTATTTGCTAAATCTGGTTTCGCAGATTGCCTTCACAAACTAGATAAAGATAAAGATACACTTTATTAATCCCACAGGGGGGAAAAACACACTGTTACAGCAGCTCAAAAATCAGAAGAAATTAAATAAAAAGCAACTAGAATTAGATACAGCTCGGTGTTCATCATAAACGCCGCGCTTATTGTTCTCCACCAGTAACTCACACAGCTCTCCTGTATAAGTGTGTGTTCGCCGTCGTGGACGCTCAAGTGAAAAATGCTTTTGCTTTTGCTTTTTTTTTGTGTGTGTTTTTAATAAATATCTTCTTTCCGCTCCACCTTGTGTGTTTTTGGGAGGTGTTGAGAAGTTACGTTGCGCCTGTTAAAGAGTGCATCAGCGCCAGCAGGCGACTGTAGGTTGCGGACTTGGCGAAAAATGGCGCCCGACGCTGGCCGCCTCCGGGGGAGCAACACCGGTGCGCCATAATTCATCCCCGGAGAAATGGGGGCTGCCGCTGCGTCGGGACTCGCGCCGGACGAGGAAACGCACACGAGCCGCCGACATCATCGTCGTCGTCATCATCATCATCATCATCATGGGGACCTGCGGCCGCTTTGCTGCGCACCTTTCTAGCGAGCAACGCGAGGACCATGTCCGCGGACAGCAGGGGACGCGGCCGCCGCTCACTTTTCTGTCGGCCGTTCACCATCGAGGAAGAAGCGAGCTGCTCGGACGAGGACGATGTCCGCGCTGACGAAGGTAGGACGGAAGGGCGCGCGGTGCGTGAGCCGAGCTCGCGGCGGGGCATGTTGGCGCTGACGGACGGCGCGTCAGGTGGAGGCTCGGCCGGCAGCGGCGCGTCGCACCTGGCCGGCGTGAAGCGGGTTAAATGTCAGAAAGTGCCGGAAGTTCTGCAGCGCGTGAACGCGTCGCCGGCCGGATGATTTTTTTGTGTCCTGCAGCCATCAATCAATCAGTAGCACTGAATGATGCGTGACGTGTGGGCGGTGAGGTGAGAGTACATGTGTTCGGAGGTGTGTGTGTGTGTGGGGGGGGGGGGGGATGGAGGGGATGGGGGGGGGGGGACCCACAGATTCTCCCTCAAGTTTGTTCCTGCCTGTGAATGTAATGCCGACATGTTCCCATTGTGTGTGTCTGGTGTGACTCAGCTGTGTTGTACTATATGTGTCACCCGTCTTCTCATCTGTCACAGGCGTTACCATGGCTACCACAGACTCACTGCTGTCTTTTCTTTGAGAAGGACTCAGGTAAGAGGTGGGAGCGGGGCGATTGAGTCAAACATAATGAGAGGATGTCATTCTCGCTAATAGGCAGCTTTTTACATCTTGTGTAACGGTTTTCGTGGCAGCAGGGATGTGAAGGAATGACAGCGTTCGTGCTGGCAGCTCCCTTGTTCTTTTCAAGCGCTGAGATTTCACGACCAGGCCATTTTTGGCCTGTTGACTAAGAGATACATCCGGAAATATCCTCCATTTTTCTTGTTGTCAACAAATCCCATAAAAAGAGCCAGGTTGGTCATACTAAAGCCGGATATGTCCATGTCAAAAAATGATTAAAACCTAATGAGCCACAGAGTTGTACTGGGCGACATGTTCCTTCGTTAGCATAAACACATGCTCTGTAACAGAGTGCACAGGTGACTCTATCCAAACAAGAAGTTGAAGGCCTGTACGTTACTGACTTGATGACAAGATATTAAACGGTCAAAATCTTGTTTTCAAACGGCAGATTTCTCCACATCTTAACAAGCACCATGTCTTTCATATATCGCATTTACATGCACGTGTGCAGACCGCCTTACACCACCATCACCTGTTGTATACCATAAAAACATACGTGCCCGTGTTCTAGCACGCAAAGAAACAACACTGGATATAAACGTAACTTCAGCATAGTCCATGAATGATAATGTAGTTTACTTTGAGTCAATCCCACACACACCATCCTTTTGCCATAAAGTCACCAAACCAAATGTGTGTTAATCTGCAGCTAAAAATGGTTCCCAACAAACGCACTACTAAATCTTTTTTGAGTGCCGTTTGCTAAATTCTAAAGTGCCCATCCATTTTAGGAAATAATTTAGCATTTAAAAAAATGAAACCATATACAGCTCTGGAAAAAATTAAGAGACCACGTTTTCCAACGTTCATTTTACTCAAGCAGTAAAACCAGAGAACTGATAATTTTGCAGGGGTCTCTATTTTTTCCAGAGCTGTATATGTGACCCATTTTTGTAAAGATTTATTTCTTTAGGAGGAGCCAATAAGCAGAATTCATAAAGTATTAACAAACACATTGCTTTCTGTCTTTTCGTGGGAGAAAAGGCAGAAAATGAAACCTGCTGTAATATATTTTTTTGGGCCACTTGGTGGCAGCACAGCCAGCTGTAAACGCAACACTGACATATTATCTATCGCCTTATAAAGCTGATATATGACAAACATGTTAGCAGACTGTCTATTTACACATCTAGCAGACACGGAGAAACATTAGCATTCCTTTGGAGTTGCGTTTGTGTCCACCTGACAAATGTAAGTCCAACATTCATGCTCCTTTTAGCCAGTTTGACTTTTTCCTCTCCACCAACTCCTCGGGGAACTATCTGGCTCTTTGGTTCCTGTATTCTCCACTATGTTGATCAGCTAGTGGCTAACCTTTGCTGCCATTTGAAGCTGTGTAGGAAGTGCACAGTGGGTCTGTCAGAGCTGTTTGTGCTGCAAACCGCTGCCTGTTGAGGCTGGAAGCTACACTAATGACACCAGTGAGTCACAACCAAAACAGGAACGTTGAACACATCAAACTCCGAGATGCTAAAATGCTCCATAGATTTAAGAACTGCAGTTGTTAATATGAAAATATTGAATAGCGCAGCTTTATACCACAATGCAATTGGACAAGCCTGGTTGTGAGCATCATCCCCTTACAGTGACAAAGTGCGACTCCTGCTTTCCTTTCTGTGCAAGTTCATGTTACTGATGCCAAGACCCGTAAAAAGACAGTCCGGACAGGACAGCGAATCAACCTCACGTAGTGAACTGGAGGTGCTGATTGTATAGTTGTTAATTAGCTAAACTCCGCATGACTCCTCCTCTCAGCATAGGTCAGAGCACTGAGATCCATCCAAGGAAAAAGCACTGCAGGGGTCTGCTGCCTTTCTCTTGGCATTTTTTGGGCAACGTAGATGATCAAACGCTGGCTTGCATCAGCACAAACCTCAAATAGTATCACTATCACTATGATTGCATTTGAAGCCAAAGGCCAAGAAGAAAACATGAAAGAGCAATCTTTTTATTTTGTGAATTTTAATTCACTTGGTTATAAATACCACAGAGTGATGATTCCCATCACTTGTTGGTGTGTACTTAACCAATGAACAAACATTTTGAGGTCACGGTTGGTTATTTTTACACTGAGCCATCACGCTTTTGTTCTGCTCATTAACGTCTCAGGTACATTTTGCACATTTATCCCAGGACTAATTGTTAGCTTGTGTCTGGAGTGCGGCAGTATTATTCTAAATCACAACACAAAGACTGCAGGATCTCAAGTTTGTCAGCATTTGCGGTCATATATGTGTTAATCACATTCTGAAAATGTATTTTTAAGCATCACAAATGGGCTGACAGTGGAGTTTCAGCCCAACCACACATCAGAGATGATCTGCGAGTTAATCGTGTGTAGGCCTCTGCTGTGCTTTCACAGGCTTTGTCAGCACAAAGGCTCCAGATGAAGTGAATGTGGATACGGGAACATCTCTGCTTGTTTGATGTGCATAACCTAAAAAATTGTTCCGAGTTTTTCTTTTCTTTATCAGCCATCCACAGAACTTGCTCTTGATCACACCTTACTCATCACTTTCTCAAGGTTGAGGGAGAATGTTAATGACTGTGTGGACCGCACTCATTTTAAGGAATATAAAGCAAGCAGGCCACGTAGCAGGAGCAGTGAGGCTGTTTATGACGTTTAGTGCAAGAGCTTAAAGCTTTAAAAATGAGCATGATGACTATTTGTCATTTTGGTTGTTTCTATGGTTTTTAATCAAGAATAGGATTATTGCACAAATGTGTAAATCTCTGAAATTTGCGAAAGCACTTCAGATCAGGGTTATGCCACTAGGTGGGACTGTTTCCTTGGTAAAATATCGAAATGCTGCTCCACGGGTGTATCTGGTGTAAAAATGTCTGTCTTATGCTGCTCAACGGTTTGTGTCAGCAGCAGTTAAAGGGTAAATGTGTAAGGACTACAAGTTAAGAAATCACTAGAACACAAATCTTAAATTGTGTCTCTCTGTCCCCAATAAAATGAAAGGCTTCAAGGAAATAAGGATATATACACACCGATCGGCCATAACTTCATGTCCACTGAAGAGAAGTGAAGAACATTGATTATTTTGTTACAATGGCACCTGTCAGTGCCCCCCCACTAACAAAATGTTCACTTGCTGCCTAATATATCCCCCGATATAATTAGGCAGTAAGTGAACATTTTGTCCTCAAGGATGATGTGAAGCAGGAAAAATATGAGCGACTTTGACAAGAACCAAACTGTGGTGGCTAGACGACTGGGTCAGAGCGTCTCCAACACTGCAGCTCTTGTGGGGGTCAGTACCTACCAAAAGTGGTCCAAGGAAGGAAAACCATTGAACTGGCGGCAGGGTCACGGGCAGCCAAGGCTCACTGATGCACGTGGGGAGAGGAGGCTGGCCTGTGTGGTCCGATCCAACAGAAGAAAAAAGTGAATGCTGGTTCTGATAGAAAGGTGTCAGAACACACAGAGCATCGCAGTTTGTTGCATATTGTGACTGATCGGTGTATATCATTTTGGTTTTTATTTTGGAGACTTGGCAGTCTAGAGAATGGGGGCAGAGGTCTGTATGTAGTTTGATTTAGAATCTGGAGGGGGGGGTGACAAAATAACCGTGGAACATGTACCAATACATACTGTAACAAACTACCTAATGAGGGCCAGTTCCAGTCCACTTTGATTTGCTTTCACACACACGTGGTGGAGTAACAGAGAACCACCAGTTCTTTTGGTTGGGGAGACTATGGAAAACATTTGAACCACTAACTTGAAATGATGGTACAGAAAACAATGTTTGTTCTTCAAGGCACACCTGGACCGTGGAGGATAGTGAAGAGAGGATTGTGGGTTTAAAACCTTCCAAACATTCACATGCACAGAAAAAGCATAGAAAATAGGAGAAAAATGGCCCTTTTCCACGCCTCAAAGTGTCTTTTTCATCTAATGAAGGAGCATTCCTCTCGAGTAGCTCGTCTTCTCCTTCCGAATACCAATAAGTCTTACATTAGGCCAAAAATCAATATGATCCATTCCAAATCTGTATTTATTCCTCTCTCAGATCGTCTTTCAACCATAGAAGCTCTGTTGTGCTGCAGGACAGAGAAGAGGCTGGTGAGGGAGGGAGGACATGAGGGGAATGTGAGGGAGATCAAGTGTTCCGCTGGTTGGTGGAATGTGCAGTCCTGGTTTGGATAAGATGTAGTCTCAGGACTTTGTGTTCAAGTCTTGTGATGTAATTTGCGTGGATCTGGTGCGGTGTTTACCCGAAGTGGAGCCATCAGCTATGACGAGCCTCTCTGTGCATGCTGTTGTTCAGTTTTGTGCAACTTCCTTCATGGATCGTATGCCATTTAAACACCTGCACATGGCCTGAGAAACGTGTCTGATCTCGGTGACGTCAGCAGGGTCCCGACAAGACCAGGAATCGACACCCTCCCCCTTTTCGGTCGGAGGAGTGATGTCATCGCAGGGAGTGCGTGAGGTTGGCTGAGGCTCCATTGAGCTTGACGTTTCATTACCAAGAGCAGCAGGCGTATAACCACATGCACCAGTCAGTACGAGGACACACGACCAGGAAAAGTGAGTGCCAGACAACATGGGAACACGTTTGTGACTTGTAACAACCCCCCCCCCCCCCAAGGGAAAAGGAGTGTGAGGCAAAGGCACACAGAGAGACAGAGATGCAGATAGAAACCCAGAGGGGAAGAGGGACAGCATGAGTGTGCATGCTGATGGGGACAGGAGCGTGTGGAGCTACAGAGCTGCAGAATCCTGAATCCAGCAGATGGAGACTCCGCGTCCTTGTTTTGCGGTGATCTGTGGGAGCAACATGCAGCTCGCGCCGCTGCCTCGCACTGCTGCAGTGGAGGAGTAAATGCGGAGCCCAACACTGCTCCAGGTGATCCACAGCAGCCCAGCCCGGCAGCCTGCTCCTTCCTTAGCCTTCCCTCTCCTCCTCCTCCTCCTCCTCCTCCTCCTCCACTGTCAGTGCTCCATTCCTCTGAGGGCTTTGAAAAAAAATAACAAGGAAGGAACAGAAAAACAGTGGAGAAATCCTGCTTTCCCCCTCCGTTCTCAGATGTGAAACACCTCTGCATGACTGTCTGCCGCTTCCCTGTCATCGTGTGAAGACGCGCCGCATATGTGCTCCAATGTCTCCGGAACATAGACCCGCTGCAAGGTAAGAAGACTTGGACTTATCCAGAGAAATGTTTCTAGCATTCGGCTTTTTCTCTTGAGACATTTTCTGTGGAGCTGTTGCAGCCTTGTGTGCGTGTGAATTTAACAGGTAGATGAGAAGTTGCCACAGCAGATTAGGTCATTAGTATTCCTCGCGATGGACAGAGATTGGAAAAAGCTCTCAGAGATAGATCTTTTGTCGGATATGACAAAATACAACGGTCCTCAGTTTTGGAGGAAAAGCATCTCTTCTCCCCCTCAATCACAGCGATCCGTGCAGGTGTGTGTGTGTGTTCATATGTATGTGTGTGCAACAGAATCCAGCAGGGTGGGAGGGATTGCTCCTCAACCAGGCATCTCGATGGGCAACAAGGGGATTTTCATCTTGACAATGTGGCCAAACAGCTTTCCACCAATATTCTTATGGCCACTAACGTCGGCAGAATCTCCGGCTTCAAAATAACTGTCTTCTTTAATGGTGCACAATGAAACAGTTAATCATTATGTAATGATTTTTAATCGATTGCGTTTGGTTGTAGAGAGATTAAAAAAAACCCCATCTTCCTGATGATTTATGTGTTTGTCTACATGCCTTGTCATAGATAAAGGAAAGATGAAGAGGAAACAAAAAGGGGGAAATAAGGATAACGGCAAGAGGTAGATGGGGACACAGGGCATGAGGATGTGGGGGTGGTGGGGGTGGGGGTGTAGGAGATCTTACTCCATCACACTGTGATTTCATAAAACCCGATGGCCAACAGCTGAACGCTACGCTATCCCTCTTAAATGCGTCGAACTCTCAATCACATGTTGGGTCTGAAGCCACACAGGCTGAACCTGTATGTGACCTAATGAGGGTTCATCACTTTCACCTCACACACACACACACACACACATATGAACACACACACCCTTCTTAATGCCATAATAAGAGATGGAGACTAGCTGGTGCTGCAGCGATATCTAAATCCTGCATTCTGCTGTTTGACAGTGCTTCAGGGCTTTTCTATGTGTGTGAGTGTCAGTTCAAACCTTTGACAGTGTCTTGCACTCCGTTTAGCTCCTGTATTCCTCTGCCCAGAAAAGCACAAATGTGTTG
Source organism: Gadopsis marmoratus (assembly GCA_036023855.1). NCBI lineage: Eukaryota > Metazoa > Chordata > Actinopteri > Centrarchiformes > Percichthyidae > Gadopsis > Gadopsis marmoratus. The sequence goes on from JAVQJF010089852.1 coordinate 10,035, forward strand.
GTTATAACCTAAAAAGAAAAAGAAAAACCACCACGAACCAGTTTCAGCTTAAAATTCAACATACATTCATGGTCATTCATGTTTGCACACAGATCAGAAAGCAGGCTTGGCTCTTTAACAACGGTCCTGGGATGCAGCAGAGGATTGTCACTAGACTTTATCACCAGAAGGATTAATCCTCGTATACAGCGTTTGCCCTTGCAACAAGCTCCATCTCCTAATTCACTGTACATACAGTGAGCTAAAGGCACACCGACATGCAAACATACAGGCGCACTCGGACAGCTGTGTGGACTGTATCAGGCTGCTTTCATGTGTAGCAAGGTGTGTGACTGAGGTGGCCGTTTGTCATGTGTGACATTAGGATGCAGAGGAGGATCCCAGAGGAGCAGAGTCTCAGATCCTCACATCTCCCAGGTGGATTTTTACTGCTCTGATTCTCCGGCAGATACACCGGCATCCCGAAACGCCTCATTCAGCCGGTTCCCTTCAAAAAGCTTGCAGCTCCCAACAAGAGTGAAAAACCTGGCAGCAGCCTCTAGAGGCTGCAATTTTTATTACACTAAATAACACGGGTGTGTGTGTGTGTGTGTGTGTGGGGGGGGGTTATGTGCCTATTTCCTGGCCGGGACCAGCGCGTTCCAGGAATCTTTGCTGGTTGCCTGGGAACGCTTTGGTTGTTGTACGGATTAAACGAACGATATAACGTATTAATTAGTGAGTTTTAGAGGTGCTGTTAGGTGGATCTTGTTACATTTGGACGGAGCCAGGCTACCTCTCTATCCCCCTGTTTCCAGTATTTCCAGTATACACTTCATCCTGTGATGCACGTTAATATCTACAGGAAATTTCGAGGAAATTTCACAATTGAATTTTGTGGTGTTTGTTTGAAGTGTCTTGTAAATTTTTGAAAATGCTGGTCAAGGGCACGGTGGTGCTAAACCAATCGTAATGGAGTCACCAAAATCATCTGGAGTCATCCTCTGAGGACCATGAATATCCAAACCAAATTTGGTAATCTAGCTGGTAGTTGTTGAGCTCTGGACGAAATGGCTGGACAGACGGAAAGACTAATGATGTGACCATCGGACTGATCGAATATTATTAGAGCCCTTCTTTTTCACATTCTCCTTCAGTCACCATGGTCCTATTATGGCACCATCTCATTTTATATGTTCTTATCCTGTATGTTTTTGTCATGTATGGTCTTTGCCTATTTTTGCTTTTTATTTTGAAGACTACGCCTGTATGAAATTAATAAACTTGACTTGACTTCGACACATGGCAGTGGATTTGACGGTGGTTCACCTCGGATGAACCACCCTCTGCACGTTGGAGATTATTTTAGACGTCATATTCAAGAACGCCTGTAGGACGCCACAGTGTCGTACATTGCGAATGGGCGAATCAGTCGTTTGACACAGTTTATAAAATGGCTAATTTGTTTATATACCCTCTCTCTACCCCAGAGAGAGTGCGTTTGTTTTTAGGATTAAAAGCTGCAGTAAATCTGTCTGTTGATGACATCTTTTCTCTTTGTTTTGCTGGGGGAGTTTGGAGGTCAGGATGGAATGATTAACCAGCCATTAAGAGACGAGGTGATTCACTGCTGGGTGCAGAGTTGACAACAACAGAAAAACCAGCGAGTTCTGTTGAATTTTATGCGATGATCCATAGAATCATTTTGAATCCAGCTTTTCTTATTGTCGTATCCACGCTGGTAAACTGTCATTGCTGTGGTGCAGCACTGCATGATCAAGACATCGCCTGAAAGTCAAAGTGGCACTGCTGGAATCATTCATGGTGGTGATGATTGTGACTATTAACCACAGAACATGTTCTAAAGCACAAACATAACACTCACTTATTACGTGAGTCTGTGTAATATGCTTCACAAAAAGCTGTTTCCCCCAAGACTTTTATTTGATTTCAACAATGGAAATAAATCTGCAACATTGTAACATAACAATGAGAAGTTAGTGTTAAAATGACACTTTCCAGAGATCCTGCACATTACATTTAAATGATTCCAGATTCTTTTAGCAGCTTACCTATTTAAATCTCAAACTGTTACAACTTACACATCTTTTCTCTGTCTTGTCACCATCTTGCTTTTTGCTAGTGACACCGTGGCATTTTCTCTGGCTTCATGTCAGCGTCTACAATACAAAAAGGTAAAACTGACTGTCTTAGCAGTTGATATACTTTCAGTTCAAGATAAAATGCAAAGAGAAAATAATCCATTTCCAGTGTTTAAAAAGAGTGTTAATTTGCCTGACACATTTCTCTTGACTTAAATATGACAGTTAACAATGCACACTTGCACATCACGCACACACCTGTACTTTAATCTCACTGTAAACTGTTTTTATTTGCTTTAACTTTTTATTATCAATTAATTATTTTCTTGATTCATGACTAATCATTTGGTCTATTAAATGACAATATATTTTTTGAAACATTTTATTCATGTCTTTGTCCAACTGGTGGTCAAAAACCCAACAATATTCTATTTACAATGATAGAAAAGCAGCAAAACCATTTGAGAAGATGAAACCAGAGAATATTTAGTACTTTTGCTTTAAAAGGGATTTGATCTCAGCAGTATATTCCATCTGTGGTATTCTTGTCTACAGTATACCCTTATTATTTTGCTGCAGCAGTGACCCAAGACCCCCCAGAGGAATCATTAAAGTTTCATCTCAGTTCTGTTATCTTAATGTTTCCTGGACACCTGATGATCAATCCTGTAGCAAAAAAAAACAACAAAGAGGATCTGGATGGAAATAACCAGAAACCTAGTTCCCTGTTTTAATCCCTCCTAGTGGTTCTTGGTACAATACCATATTAGGTAGCGAGAGAAGCTGTGTGGGCGTATGAGTGAGTGGAAGAGTGAGTATGAGTTTGAATATAGAGAGCATTCAGAGGAATGAGCCGAATATTGGCAGCAAAGAGCACAATTGATGCAATTTATTGTTTTGTACGAAGAACATGTGGAAACATGTACTCTCCTGTTTGCATTTGACCCAAGCAGGGAATTGCATAAATGTCAGGAGATGTAGCTGAATGTTTTGGCTCGGAAATGGTTGGTGTAAACATGTATATAGGCCACATGACGGGACATGATGTTGGTAGGACAGAAAAGCAGCGATAGCATGAATGCTTGGTACCACACACATGTAGGTAAAGCGAGTGCTGCCGAGTGGCAACCTTGGATTTCTCTCTGCACTCTAAGCGCTCTCATTGTCACTAAATATCCGTTTGAACCGGTGAAATTCTTCTTGACGCTACACCACATTTTGCAGCGCATGACCTACAGCGAGAGCCACTCTGGCCTACTCTCAAGCTTGCTCTGTGGGGTTTTGAGGCGACACAAACAGCAAATTCCTAGAACTTGAGGGTGTTTTATTTCAATCGATTCCCCCTGCTTTTGTTTGTGTATTTTTATCAGTGCGTCATCAATGCTTCTGTCGAGAAATGATTTCCACTTTCCATGTCAGCTGTCAGTTACTGCACAAGATCCAGGAGGTAAAATGCTACACGTGTGGTGTGTGCAGCAAAAATCGACGGCGCGCAAGGACGAGACTGCGTCGCATGCAAATCATACAATTTGCATTGATGAGCCTGAGGAGGGAATCTCTTATCCAATAAGCTAAATCCAATAAGCCAGTTGGAATGTACTGCCTATTTTGAGCATGAGGAAACCCCCTCATCCAGGTGTGTGCTTTTCTTCTGTTTTTTGGTTGGAAAAAACTGTTGTAATTAATAATGGAATCAACCGCCTGGTGTGTGGTGTGGTTTGGTTTCCCTAATGAGGACCGGATTCATCCTCAGTCTCTGACAGTACGCCGAGTGGAATATGCTGCTCTCCAGCCTGTTTCCATGGAGATACTCAGGAGCTGTAGCGTTTTTTTTGTTTTTTTCCTCCCTTCTGCTGTACATTCTACCAAACAGTGCTGCTTCATGAGAGGGATCTGGGCCAGGGTGTGCATGTGTGTGTGTGTGGGGGGGGGGATAGAACGGTGTGTTAACATGCACACAAGTGCATATCGCGCCATTGACGGATATGCTAATGTTATTGTGGTAGTATTAAGTTCTACGTCAGTGGATGTGCAAGTGTGTGTGTTGCAGCTCAGTATCTCCAGTGGCGTGATTGCTCAGTGTGTTGTACCGTCTCTCCTGGTGTGTCATGCTAGTAGTAGCTGCTAATCCTGTAGCAAATGTCCAAGTGTGAATGTGTTCATGTTTGTCATAGCGTGTTACGGAGGCTGAATTATCAAGCGCGCGTGATGCACTGAGTGGTCATTGACAGAGTGTGTGTGTGTGTGTGTGTGCGCAAGTTGTGTACGTGAGATAGTGAGTCAGAGTGACAGAAATAGGGAGAGAGAAGAGTGCGATCAGGAGAGTAGAGGGCGAGAGAGGTTAGGAAGAGAGAGACAGAGTAGCAGAAGGTGAAAAGACATGATGATCTAATGAATGCAGAAAATGGTTGACTGTCAACAGTGAACAATGCAGTCTCATTGAAAAAAATCCTGCTGCATTCTGTGAGCTACATGTCCGCTGTTTTATACACACCGATCGGCCATAACTTTATGACCAGTGACAGGTGAAGAACATTGATTATCTCGTTACAGTGGCACCTGTCAGTGTGGGGGGGGGGGGGGAGGGTATATTAGGCAGCAAGTGAACATTTTGTTGAAGCAGGAAAAATGAGCAAGCGCAAGGATATGAGCGACTTTGACAAGGGCCAAACTGTGACGGCTACACGACTGGGTCAGAGCACCTCCTGGTCAGAACCTACCAAAAGTGGTCCAAGGAAGGAAAACCAGTGAACCGGCGGCAGGGTCATGGGCAGCCAAGGCTCACTGTCGCGCGCGGGGAGCGAAGGCTGGCCCGTGTGGTCCGATCCAACAGAAGAACTACTGTAGAACTGCTGAACAAGTTAATGCTGGTTCTAACAGAAATGTGTCAGAACAGCAGTTTGTTGCATGTGGGGCTCTATGTGTGTGTACGTGTATCCCCTTAGGGCTTTAAAGCCAGAAACTCAGGCTTCTGTGGCTCTTGCTTACAAGGTGACAAAGGTGGCAAGTGATTTCTGGCCAGACAAGGAGGCCACCACGGGGACCGAGTGTGTCGAAAATAGCAGCGAAAAGGTTCTTTCTATCTTGACAGAATGATGCAGTGCAGACCTGAACAGAGGGTCCCGGCTGTATGAAGGCCAGGGCAACCCCTGTAGCAGCAGGATTTCAAATCCTGAAGTTTTGCCCTGTCAATTTGCAGCCTGCATCTGTTTGAAGCGTAGATCCGCCCTTTGATTCATTGACCTTATTAATTAATTACTTGGGTGTTACGGCTTGCTTTTGTCAGAAGGGCATGGTAATTAAGCTATTAATTAACCCTGTGTAAACTTCTCTGAGAAACTTTAAATTGGTTACTTAAATTGCTCATACAGCAACAGCTGCTAAACCCCAAAGATATTCAGTTTACTATCACAGACGACTAAGAGAACCTAAAATATTCACACAGTGGAAGATGGTGCCAGGGAAAGTTTTGCATTTTTGGATAAAAACCAAATTGATTCATTGAAATTAATGCTACGAATGAAAATGGTGCTATGAGAGCGGTGAGAGTGAACCAAAACAGTAAATTTGTGGGTCGGACAGATAACTTTATGGAGATTTATAGAGTTTGAGTGGAGCTGTATAGTGAATAATGAAAATCACTATGAGTGACCCCTTTCACATTGTCAGATTGTTTTCACTTTGTCAGTTGATACTTTATTAATAACCTTTTAATTATTGCATCTTTAAATGAATAAAGTGTCAAACTCTTATTATTTAAATATACATTTGTATAAGTTTGGTTGGTGGCTATTTGGACGTCAGTATTTCTAAAATGGAGGCTACAGCCCTGCCTACAATACACAAACATCCACTAACCTTTAAAAACAGAAAACTGATACATAAAGCAAATTCTTAATTGTTCTTGATTCGGTCTTTGATTTTACATTTAAAATTCATGCCATAAGAAAAACAAAAAGGGTCAGAATCAGCTTTATCGACCTATGTAATTTTTAACCGGTATGCCATCATGTGTGAAATTGATTTGGGTGTGTGTGTGTGTTTTCCCCCCGGCACCATCCATAGTGAACATCTCCATAGCTGATAATAGGATATACTGTGTGCAGGGTTAGCCTGTAAAGAAGCTGGGTGGTAGCAGTCATCTCAGTCTATCGTGCTCTGGGGAGCACTTATAGGATCAGTACGAGTCTGTGCAGGAGAGAGGCTGTGTGTGTGTGTGTGTGTGTGTGTGTGTGTGTGTGTGTGTGTGTGTGTGTGTGTGTGTGTGTGTGTGTGTGTGTGTGTGTGTGTGT